>JAGKTI010021308.1:0-15815 GCA_018397915.1 Birgus latro | reverse complement strand
CCGTTTGTTTCAGACTTGCTACAGTTACTCCTTCGGTCACTAGCCCCAGACGTCTATTTTTTTTTTTTTCACTTTTTATTTAGGCCTTTTAAAGAGAATTATGGGATCAAGTGTTAAACCTTATAAATACGCAAGTTTCGAGATGCTGTGTTTTTGTCTGGCAATTCATCATCATGGCAATTTGCACAGACGTATGTTAATGTACTGCAGCTGTGTGGAGATGGCCTTGCATTACCTTGACAGTGGTGGCAGTATTGTTTCAGTAAAGCATGGCACCCAAGTAGTGAGGGACTTTATTAAGGCTGTGTCTAACCTTTGCACTGAGAAAAAATGAATAATGTCATATGGAGACACCAGAGTTAAAATGGAAAATACGTCATCTGTTTAAACGGGATAAGTTTGTTTCTTTACTCGTTTCGTTTAAGATGTATCAAGGAAAATAAATCACTTATGAAGAAACTTTACTAACTCTCCAAAAGCAACATGAAATTGACCCAGTAAGTAAAGGTTCATCCTCTTCCATAAACTTATATAAACCATAGTATTTAGCAAGGAGGGCGTACCACATCACTCCAACCTTCCTGGCATCGTCAGCTTAGCAGGATCTCCAAAACATATTCCCTGCCGGATTATTTTTCCATAGTTTATGTACATAGTCTCTTGTGGGTTACTTACGCAGTGCACATCTATAGTGAAGATAGAAATAGTAACCTATAAATTTCAATGCTGAGCTGTAGTCTATCTACCTATCTATTGCCAGACGCCTCAATCCCGTAAGGGATGAGCTGTAGCTGCAATATAAATCGCTAATGAAGAGGATCGAAAAAGCCTGGTACCAGTTACTTTATATAAAGCAATGTGCAAGATGCTGATGTCAATAAGATTAAAATAGCATAAGAAAGAATTATAGAGGAAGAGGTATTAGAAAACCGCCGGTCTTGTACGCTTTATATGTAAGGTACAGCACGTCGATATTAAGAGACATACTGTAAATAGCAGAAAATGTCTCTACATAACATGCAATATAAATCTCGGGGGAAGAGGTTTTAGAAAGCTTGAGTTTCCGAGAATACGACCCCACTCTGCTCTTCTCTCTACCTTTCACCCTTCACGGGTCTTTTTCTCCCTCCCTCGTATTCTTCGCCTCGCCCCAAGCCTTGCCTCCTTCATTATTCACAGCCGTCATTTAGGCCGGGGACTGGAGGGTGAAGAGAGAGACAAGTGAACCGCGTCCCCTTCTCCTCGTTCTTTATACTGTCCATTTTTTTTTTCTCTTACCCTCCCTGTCACTTCTCCTTCTTACTCCCCCTATCTCTTCTTCCACTTGCTTTCCCTCTCTCTTCTCCCTCTTACTGTTCCTCTCTCGTCCCCCTCTTACTCCCTCTCCATCTTCGTACTCTCCCTCCCTCTTCTTAATTTTTTTCTTTCTCTCGCCTCCCTCTTATTTGCCCTCTTTCATTTCACTCATACACTTCTTTCTTCTCTTATACTCCTTCCCTTCCTGATCTGTATTTAACTTCCTCGTGGTCATGTCTTCTCAAAAATTATATTCCGAGAAACACCACACGATATTATTTGGCTGAGATTGACTAGTAGGAGACTCGGGGTGCTGATAAAGTTACCATTAACCCTCTCGTGGTCGGGACAACTCTAGTATTGTATTCTATCAATCTGTAAATAATTTTATTCATCTGAGTTATTTGACCCGAGAATGTTATATTTCCTTTCCATTCTTGACCCAGACAGACTCTTGAAGTGTTTACCTATTGTCCCTGTTTACTCAGACGCGAAATTGGGGACCTGCATGTACCATCAACTGTTGCGGGTCGTATATTAAGAAAAACTAGGACTTAATAAAAACATGACCTTCGTGTAATCGATGGGTATTAATCCCGTCAGGTGAAAATATATCGTCTGGCGTTAGCTAGAATAGAACACGACTTGTTTCCGCCATTAGAGTGCTAATGGGATGGGTGTTAGCACTCGCAGGTTCCACTGACTCCGTCAATGAGCGGAAATAAAGTATGGGGAAGACGCGATCATATTAAGCATCAGATTAAGATTCTAATTCTTCTTCTGCTCCACTGTTCCCCTCCCTCCCTGCCTGATCTAAGCATGACTTCTTTTCCTAAGGTATTTTTGCCGCCCCCGCTGATTCCCGCCTTTCTTTCTCCATTACAATGTCTTTCTCCAGCACCAGCACAGCAGCAAGTGGCAGTGCAAGGAGGAAGGAGGAATTATACACACAAAAAGAAATGTTCATAAAGATGGTCCAGGTTGTGCAGAAATTGTATCTTTCCAGTAAAGACCATTAATATAAAGGGGTATACGCGTAATTCTTACATCCACTCACCTGATATAACTATACCTTCAGGCTGCTCTTGAATGAATGACAAGCCAATAATTCAGCTAAGGAGAGATTTTTTTGACTAGGGGTTAGATACATCCTTCATTAACCCCATCCCAGCAGTAGGTTCCTCCGAAGCTTAATATAATTATAGGTATGATATAACAAGAAAAAATATGGACGTCACAGTACTAAAGGCATTAACACCTTCAGTACACTACATTCCTGCCACCTACACACGATTGTATTCACCTTGGGAGAAAGTTTTCAGTGGAGGCAATAAATCAAGCCTTACCGTTCAGTACGAAAGATCTCATTGCTCTATAAAATCGTCTGGGGCACAAGAGCCAAACAGACTCAGATGTCGGTACCAGATTTATAGGACCGGTATTGAGTGAACCCTCTCCTCCCCACCAAAAGGAAAAAAAAAAGTACAAAAGTACTAAATGAATGAGGAACTATCCGTGCCGCAATATGGAGTCTGGCTAAAGTTTGCTTGAGTGAAACATCTCGGTCCGAATAACCTTAGGGAGTGACTAGCATACAAAAGGTGCTCCTTTACCTAAAAATGAAGAGATTGCAGTTGCAGCCACAGGCCAGTCACGGTACACTTATTGATGCACCTGGTAATCATTCCGTGGTGAGGGGTTCACAAAACCAGGGAGTAAACAGTAGCACCAGTCGAGCAGGGTGGTACTACCAAGATGGATGGAAAGCTGATGACAGGGAGAACTGGAGCTTCCGTTTCATCAGCCCTCGGTACTAGCTCCCCACCATCACCCATTGCTGAACTTTTTTAGTGTTTTAGGAACATAGAGAGTAGGCCAACATACTCTCCAATACAAGCTCCTCTTACTGTCAACACCAAACTACATGCACATTACACACTTTGCTTCCTGTTCAAAATGGAACAAAGACAATGGCATCCAATAACCAAGCCTCGGAGTTCTCGGGGTTGGGCGTGGGGGACCATAAATACCCCCATCATCCGCCCCTCTCCCGGTGACGACCCAGCGAGATGCCTGGAACCACTGTCTGCCTCACTTCTTCTGCATTTCTACAACATTCGCGGCCTTTCCTCTAACTTTCTCTCTGTTGGGCATCACCTCTCCTACTCTAAACCTCATCTGCTCTTCCTAATTGAGACACAACTATCTGAGACGACTGATAGCAAACCCTTCTCTGTATCCTCCTGCTTTCTTTATACTCATTTCAAAGCCAAAGGTGGCTGTTGATTATATGTGTGCAGCAAAATATCTCGTGTTCCTGAACTTGAATCTTCTGAATTCTCTGCTCTATGACTTCGGCTTTCCTGTCATTCTCTGACTAAATATATCCGTGCCGTTTACTTGTCCCCTAAATCTACTGACTACGAAAAATTCTTCGACTTTCTTACTTCGAAGATGGAACACGTCCTATCCATTTCTCCTTTCCTTGAAATCGCCATTCTAAGAGATTTCAAAGTTCACCACCTATTCTAGCTCTCCTCTCCTTTCACTGATCCACCTGGTGAACAAGCCTACATCTTTTTTGTTCTTAATAACCTAGAGCAGCTTGTAAAGCAGCCTACCCGTATCCCTGACCGCCTTGAAGAAAGTTCCAACATAACTGACCTCTTCCTTACAGCTAATCCTTCTGGTGGTGTTAATCTTCCCTCACCATTGGTTTCCTCCGATCACAACCACCTTAACCTGTCCCATCGCTCAAGTAAGGCATGTGAACCATCCCAACAGGCGTCGCTTGTGGCATTTAAGAGCTGCTGATTGAGAGGCACTCAGGCAGTACTACTTTGAAATTCCCTGGAATGATTATTGCTTCCATGGCCGGGAGCCATATGAGTGTGCCTTATGCATTACATAGGCTATTCTTTTGTGCATAGAAGCATACATTCCTTTCTCATATCCTTTGAAAAAAAAAAAAAAACTTGGTTTAATCACACTTGTTCTAATGTTGTCCACAACAAGGAGAAGGCCTACAATAGGTACTGGAGCCAACCCACTCTTGACTCTCATCTCTCTTATGTTTCTGCCCGGAATCATGCAAAGTCTGTGCTTCACTCTGCTAAAAATAATTTCATTTGTACTAAATGCGCTGCTCTCCAACACTAATTCTTCCCGCTCCTGGCACCTTGTCAAAAATTTGTCTAGCAACTTTACTTCATCATCCTTCCCTCCTCTGTTCCACTCTAATGGTTCTATAGCTATTTCTTCTACTGATCAAGCAGAACTCTTCACTTAGACTTTCTCCTCCAGTTCCACCTTAGACGATTCCGGTGATGTTCCTCCATCACTTCCCCTCTCTGACTTCCTCGTGACTGGCATTAAGATTTTCTCAACTGATGTATTTTCTGCCATCACTGGCCTAAATACTAACAAGGTATATGGGCCTGAAGGGGTCCCTCTTGTTGTCCTACAGAACTGTGTTTCTGTGCTTACACCTTGCCTAGGTAAACGCTTTTGTCTTTATCTATCAACTTGTACCTTTCCTTCTTGCTGGAAGTTATCTCTCATTCAGTCTGTTCCAAAGAAGAGTGACCACTCCTAACCCTCAAACTATAGCCCATCCTGTATTTCAAAAGTTTTCGAGTCTATTCTTAATAGAAAAACTTCAAAACAGCTTTCCTATCACAACCTTCTTTCTGATCGCCAGTATGAGTTCCGTCAGCTACGCTCCACTGGCGATCTTCTCACCTACCTTTCAGACTCCTGGTCATCCTCCTTTGGGGACTTGGCGAATGCTTTGCCATTTCACTTCACATCTCAAAGGCTTTCGATCGAGTCTGGCAAAAATCTTTAATTTTCAAACTGCTCCCTTCTACCTGTCCCTTCATCTCTAGTTTCCTTTCTGGTCGTTCTGTAGCTGCTGTTGTTGAGTCACCGTTCTTCTTCAAGAGCTATCAATAGTGGTGTTCCTCAGGAATCTGTTCTGTCACCAACTCTCACATTTATATTCATCAATGACCTTCTAAGCTGTACATCTAACCTATCCTCTCATCTGCTGATGATTCCACCCTTCATCTTTCCATTCGGTTCCCGCAACGTCCATCTCAGCAGTTACTTCAACAAACAAGGGATGAGGCTATGGCACACCTAAAGTCTGACTTGGCACATGTCTCTGATTGGGGTAAAAGTAATCTTTTTTTTGTTTTTGATGCATCAGAAACTCAAGTTCTTACATCTGTCAACCCGACAACATCTACAAAAATACCCTCTATTTTTTTATATAACATCCAGCTGAATCCTGCATCGTCTGTAAATATACCTTGGGTTTCATTCTTGAGATTTATCTTGGAAAGATCATATTACATCTCTTGCAAAATCTACTTCTAGGCGATTAGGTGTGCTGAGCCGACTCCGTGTGTTCTTTACCCCTGCACAGTTGTTTACTTTATACACGGGTTTTATTCGCCCCTGTTTAGAGTACAACTCTCGTTTGTGGTGAGGTTCCCTACATACGGCTCCTCTCAACAAGGTGAGGTCAAAGACTTTTCGTCTCGTTAACTCTTCTCTTTACTGGCTCCATTCAACCACCGTCTCTTCGTCGCACTTTTACATCTTTATCTCTCTTCTATCGCTGCTTCAATGGTCACTGCTCCTCTGAACTGTTTGCTTGCATCCGCCCACCAGTAAGACGGGCGAATAACACTAGTCTAGCAATAATCTCGCATCCCTTTTCTGTCCAACTCTCCAATGCAAGAGCTAACCGTTACTCCCAGTCTTTCATACACGCAATAGGTCAACTCTGGAACTACACTATCTTCCTCTGTCTGTATTTCCAACTGCCTGTGATCTCCAGTCTTTCAAATGCAGTGTGTCCAGGCATCACGAAATGTATGGACCTTGAATTTGGTCTCTGTTATCTTGTTTTTTTTTCTTGAAGGGAACAATATGCGGGGTCCTGGCCTTTGTTTCCTGCTTTCTGCTTAAAAAACGCAATACAAACATAACGGAATATTGCACGAATGCCAATTGCTAATTTTGCTAACTGGCAGCTTAGACTTTTGCAAGGCTTCGCTTTAAACAAAAAAGGGTTACTACTATAAAATAAAGTCTAGAGTGAGTTTGTGGGAAGGATTACCGGCAGGTGGGAATACGGCCACAGATGTGGGTGTGACGCGGGAGCAGCACGCACTGAACCTGTCATGTTCCAGCATGCTTCGCCATGGATGTGGCCTCGGCATAACACTTGCCACGTGTGGCCATTTCTAGTTTGCTCTTGCTTTTTTCAGGCTTTTTTTTTTAATTTTTTAGCAAGGGTGTTTTAGGAACTGTATGGATTAGACAGGAACCGACATAAGCCTTTTCTGTACCAGAGATCCTTCCAAAGATGAATAAAGTCGTCTCGAGACAGCAAACATAAACTAGAATACAGTAATACGTTTTTGTTATGAAACAGTGATGCAGGAGGAAGGGATGTGATCAGAACTCAATATGTTCTCTGTGAGGGGAGGGATGTTATAAATGTTTAAAAATATACATGTTTAGCTAATGTTTGTACACAGTTACAGTCAACAGCTACACTATGTTTGCTTCTTGAGGGAGATCGAAAACACACCAAATATTCACTATTATTTGACTAACGAGAATATTATTTACATTCTTTAATTCACCTTGACTCTCTCACTATAAGAATGTCTTTTTGTATTTCCTATATTCGTGAGATCGCATGACGATATTCCAATCTCTCTCTCTCTCTCTCTCTCTCTCTCTCTCTCTCTCTCTCTCTCTCTCTCTCTCTCTCTCTCTCTCTCTCACACACACACACACACACACACACACACACACACCTAGGAGCAGCCATGTCTGTCATTCACTCATTAACGTTTTCCGTAAAACGAGGTGCTTCACTTCCGACGACTTTGTCGACTTTAGCGAAGCTCCATAGTAGATCTTTAAAACTCCTGCTTCATGCCCATAGATTTTAAGGCCCCGAAGCTCCCTCATTTATGTGGAACTTTATATTTATTCAGTGAAAATAATTATTGAACCAATGTATATCTGGCATCTCCAGTTGGAACAAATTTGTGTGCAAGGGTAGAAAAAATAATTCTTCCTTAGGCTGACGGTGTTAATCCTTTATCAGGCAAGTGATTAAGTGATTACACGCAGTATTATATTCTTGCTGTCACCAAACGACTTTATTTAGCTAATGAGAACCCCCTCCGACTCCATTCACAGTCGGTCACACCAAACACTCTCATGGTGACTCTTACATCTCCTAGACTTTACCAGCCTTACTAACTCAGCCTTTGCCTGCCACACAACATCGCCCAATCTTTTAGTACCAGTCACATATTTTTCATTGTTTAATATCCCATTGTCACCCTGCCAGTCACAATTCTTCATTTTCACTTTGCCACTATCAGTTCTTTTCATTCAACCTGCTAATCAAATTTCCTATTTTCCTCATCGTTCATCCTGTGAGAGAGAATCTTACACTTAACCTGACAACCAGTCCTCTTTCATCCATTCCATATTGCTTATTTTCCCGAAGAGTTTCAATCCTTCAATTCCCTGTAAGAGTCACAGTTCTTCCTCTTTCCAGGCAGAGTCCTTCAAGTCTCCCCCACCAATCACAGTTCCTTTTCAAGCCACACGCTACAATCCTCCTCGTTCACTTTATCATTCACACGCCTCCATTTTCACACTCCAACCCTCCAACCAATATTCTTCCTTTCAGACAACTTTTCCGGTTTACTCAGACCACTGGACCGCCATCTGCACAACAAAGGCCAGATCAATAACCACTTTTTCAGTTAGGCTTCACCAGGGGTTGGTTGTGGGTGTTAAGGCTCGGAGATTTTGCCATAACACCCGACCAACAAACTGCCACGGACACGACATTAAAAGTTTCGCCGACCAGTCTTCGAGATGGGGAAAAAAATGACAAGTAATAGTCGGTTTATTTATGCTGGATGAAAATGGGTCACTGCCAGAACTTGAACACTACTGTACCTCCTGGTTCCATGAAAATCGATGAACCTTAGTTGTGAGGCAGGAATGGCCTCCTTAGTTACCTGTCAGATCGCTCCTCCAGTTCGACAACATGAGCTATGAATTGAGCTGAAAAGAATTAAGGATCTTCGTTAAGGTGAAAAAAAAGCCCGTAGTATATGTAATGGAGTGTATGAAACTGACAACTTCGGACAGATTTTCCAACCAGCTTGGACTTCTATCAGCTGATTAGGCTCATAGTCCTTCGAAGGACCTCAAAATATTTCGAGAATATCAATTACTAAGCTATGATACTCTGTCTTGAGAAATTTGAAAACTGGTAAGAATGAAATATGTATTCGAGAACAGAAATGAAAATAAATGTGCAAAATAATGTTTGGGCTACAACAAGGGATGGGAACGTTGAGCTGGAACCCCTTCCTCCTCCTGTTATTGAAAACTGAATTTTCCAGCTAAATTGGAAAGCGAAAGAGGGGCCGGAGGAGGGAACAGCCTCTCACGCTCAGACTGCGTAGTTTGAATGTTCAAGCGAGACCAGCAGTTCTATTACATTCGAGACTCAGAATTCTAAGAGGATTCTCTTTTCGTTCTTGCCGCCTCCAGACGATTTTATTCAGCCTGAGGGAGACTTCTTGAAGTGATGGAGTTAGTGAAGGCTATATCTAACCCTATGGTTTCAAGGCCATAAAACACCTTCGATAATATCATTACGTCAGTGCTTAACAGTCTTGGGCTCCTATGTATCACTGTCAGCAGAACAAAATCGTCTGGTGTTAAATGGAATACAATAATTGTTGTCCTGACAATGAAAGCGTTAATGGCTCATTTTGTCTCTGGGTGAAATCGATTGGTTTTAGCTGGAATAATATGTAGGAGTTGCCCCGACCTTCTGAGAGTAAACTGAATTAGCTGGTGCTTTGTTTCATTATAGATGGTAAAGTATTAATGACCAAGTGCTGGCAGGTGAGGCTGTCACTTCGAGGGTTGGAGCGTTAGAGGACTGCTGGGTCTCTGAGAACGGACTGACAAGTCTATGACCAAAACCAATATATAAAAAATTCCCGGGTGTTTCCTCCCCTCTCCGTCCAGCATTAACACCAACGTCTCTCGCCTCCGGAGGACACCGATCGTCTGTCAGTGAAGCTGAAGAATTAGTCTTCGCCAGCAGACGTTCCAAGAGTTACCGGGTTAGCTCAAAGAAAAACTCGATATTTTTGACAAAACGTCTGTCATAACTACCACCATCATTGTTACTGTCATTTTCAGTACTGTTATCACCACTAACTCTATCTGGCTGCAGTTATCAGCTTCACCACTGCTACCACCGCCAACATCTCTACAGCATTGAATGTTTTTATTTAAGCTTATAGTTTGCGTATACATAAACGTTACTTCAGGAAACCACAAGAAAGTAACCGACATTTACCAGAACATACAATTTGGTTTTGCGTGTGAGATTGGCAGCATTTAGTCCAGTAATGAAGGAGGTATTGTAGTTTTGTCCAGGTAAATGTGGAGTCAGAAGCCAATAATAAAATATCATGTTCAGCTGTGTCATAGGTGATGTTAGCCTGGGCAGCAGGTTATGAACTGTATCAGGAGGTAATATGTTCAGTTGTTCACGCATAAATTGCATAACATGAGCACACAAGGAAGTACTGTCGCTTGTGCTCATCGAAAGGTTATTTAGCTTTGTCAGTTTGCTTGAAATCTGGTCCAGTTGCTTGGACGTGATTGTCGTTCCACACACTTTTGTGTATATTGACATTTAGTTTTTGTTAGCATGACTGTTTTCAAGGTGTTCGGCTTTAACGAATTATTCCCCAATCTGATGTATTTTCTGTTCACTTCATAAAACGTGTGTTATTCTTTCACCCTTTGATAATCTGTTCCACTTTCGTTATAAGTTCGACTGATTCCCTCAGTTCGAGGACGTTATTTTAATGTTATTCTTTTGTCACCAGACGATTTTATTCAGGTAAGGAGAGGCGACTGATAGCAGAGGACTCACTGAAAGTGATATTAACTCCTCATGTCGAGAAGTCTCTCATACGCTAAATAAAATCGTCTGGTCACTGCAAAAGTAAAAAAAAAATTGACGTCTTCGGGTTGAATGGGCTAGAATGTCAGGCTGTCGAGGCGTATAGTGGAAAAAGCTTTGATGTTTTCAGTTCTGTGAAGTGCTTTGTCTAACTTTTTGCTGTCTCCGAGCAAATTTATTCACCTTCTGATAAACGTTTCCATCAGGAATTATTTATAGCTTCCACTACCTCTTCCCTACAGGACATCTCTCTTAAGAGACTATATTTGCCTGAAGGCAGCAAGAATAAACTAAAAAATACGTCACCAGATGGATAGGACGAACTCAGTCTAGATTATTGTAGCCAGAGGAAAATATTGGAGATATTTTGCTGTGAGGTATTTTCGATAACCATTTCAGTAAGGTGGTGCCTCTTATTTTTGCCATATTCAGACATTTTAACTTATAATAAACCTGTAAGACACTACGTTAATGGTGGATATATCTAGCACTTATAATTCAGATTTCCGTCATACGCTCATTTATAAGCATTTAGACTCTTGAGGTCGCCTATATACTTGCTGCCTTTACACATGTAGCACTGAGGGGGTTTAAGAAGACTCCATGCACTCCCACGTGGAAATTTTTTCTCCGAAGCTCAGTGAAATTGTCTCGTGGTAGGAAGAATAAAATGAAAAGTGGGTGATCGGAATGATGCAGTTAAAATGTACCTTGTGACAGCTGACGTCAGAAGATTTAACACCTTCAGTTCTAGGATATACCTCTCGTTGTTTTCACTATATCCTGATAATAATATTCAACTCAGGAGAGACTTTTGAAAATGAGGAGTCTGAGATCGTACCCCTTCATTGCAAGATGTCTCTCCAAAGCTGAATGAAAGTGTCTAAAGGAGGCAAGAAGAAATGAATAAAGTACATTACCGGATTTACAAGGTTAATTCTGGTAGAGAGAAACTCATGGCGGTAAAAAAGGTTAAAAACTATCTTAATTTTATGGATTAAGAAGGTATTCGATTTCAGTTAACGCCAAACTATTATAATCAGTTGACATTAATCTCAGTAAGTACATTACCGAATTTACGGTGTTAATTCTGGTAAAGAGAAACCCACGGCAGAAAAAAAAAGTTTAAAACACTCAAAATTTTATGTTTGGTGAGAATTATGATTTTTTTTTGTTTTTCAGTTAACGCCAAATTATTGTGTTGAGTTGACATCAATCCACAGCAGACATCGAGTAGACCCTTTCTTTACGGTGACGTCTTTGTAACTGTGTTCTTGTTGCCGCCATACAATTTTTTTCAGGTAAGGGATGACCTCTGGCACCAAATGGGTTAATGGCGCTGGTTAATTGTCACATCTTAACCAAACGTTTCTCCTACGCGGCGTACAAGGTTAATGAGAATAATACAGTATATTGATGAATAAATGGCAAGTAAGTAAAATTGTTAGGTGGCAGCAAGATTATAAAAGTTCGTATATCCGACGTGCCTCTTCAGCCCAAGGACGTTCGTCTCATTTTTGTTCAAACTAACGTCAGACTGTTTTATTTAACTTCGGGGACCCAAACGCCTCGTGGTGAAGGGGTTAACGAAATGTACGTGTGCCACTCCAAGTCGATGTGTGTCCTCTGCCTAATAAAATGTACTCACTAAGAATATAATATAAAGTCGTCCTGTTAAATGGGTTTGGCCTTCAGCCAAATGATAAATTTTAAAATTCTAGCTTGCCATTGCCAGACGACTGTATTCAGTTGAGGTTATACTGTACTTTTCAAACTGGAAGAGTTAGAAAAAATAATAATTCATAAACCCCTTCCAAACGAGACACCTTCCCGAACCTGAATAAAAATAGTCATCAAGTAGCAAAAATAAAATACAAATATCGTCACCATATTATACTTGCTGCTCTTGTGACCCATGGATCATCTGGACGTGAACCCGTTGGACTGCAGGCTGAAGTTAATCTTTTCCTGCTGTCAGTCATCCTCCTTTCGGGGAACAGGAAGAAAACTGAGGGACGCTTGAATAACAGCGGTGCCGTAGAGTGAATTCGATCCTCTAAAGCATACTTAAGGCGTTAAAAAGGAAGGGTAAACGTGAAGGAAACTGAGTGAGGTTGAGGACGGGATGGGTAGCTTTAAAGATGATGTGGGAAATGGTGTGCAATATTGCCTCCTCCAGCTCCCAGATAATGCCCTATTAGCCTGTGGCCTTTGGTTCCTTCTTCCTTGCATAAAAAAAAGAAAAAAAACACAACATCTACATACACAAACACCAGACCCGATTAGAGCCATTTTGCCGATAAATACTGCACCAGTGGAAAAATTTTGCAAATGAATATAGGATTAATTAACGGTATTATAATTTCGTTCGCAAAGTATGACGAACTTTCTGCACGGATACTTGAAGATCTGTAATGTGGCTTTATTCTATCACAAACTCAACGCGTTCAAGCTGTTGACATATTGTTTGCTATTCATGTTATTTCCAGGCTACTTTTTTCAACTTACGAGAGAATTCTGGAATAAAAGAGTTAGATACAGCCTTCATTAATCCATTCATCTCTAGAGCGCAGTTTAAATTTCCTTTTCCCATAATTCAAAGGAGGAGGATATTTTGCTGTCACAGCCATTGGTTACAATTTTTCTTAAACAGGAATAAATTTACATCACCAGATTTGCGGATTTTCTTCCTGATCAGTGTGTTTTTTTTTTTTTTTACATTCCGGACAGCAAAGGAGGTTTTGGGATACACAGTGGAGACCACGTAGAGATGGAAACCATTTACCTTTTTTTTTTAAATTAGAATTCTGTATTATAATCAGATAGTCTTGGCATAATTTCGTTTCCGATCACAATCATCCTAATCTTTGTTCATACCTAACGACGTTAGGTAAAGTGATTTCTCCCGTAAGAATGCATTATTTTGCTTTATGTCACGTCATTTCAGTAACATGATAATATTCACTGATATTTATAGTACAGTAACTAGTCTTTCAGAACTTACACAAGAAAATTACTACGACGGAAACCTCCGGCATTGATGAAAATATTTTTCCACGACTTGTGTCTGATGTTTGCCATGCGCTGCGAATTCCAAATTAATGGCTGTCTGTCTGGCTGTCAGGTAGATTGCATCCTTGCAGTCTGAGGCATCGGGTGACAGCTCAGCTGTTTCCATTGCCCATGTTGCCATCCCTCAGGATCTGCCCACTTTCAGCAGTTCGATGTCTACAGCAAACTCAGTAAATCGAAGCTATTCTAATTGCGTGTGTGTTAAGCAGCCGAGAAAGACTGAACGTACGCGTATCTTTTTGTAAATATTTTATACGTAGCAAGTTTTATGCATAATTTCTGGAAACATTGTTTACGCCGTACGTTTTATGCATAGTCTATGGAAGTATTTTATACGTCGTATGTTTTCTGAATAGTTTATGGATATATTTTATACGTCGTATGCTTTATGCCAAATTTATGGAAACATTTTGCACGTCGTATGTTTTATGCACAGTTGTTGTTGACATTATACACGGGTTTAATTCGCCCCTGTGTAGAGTACAACTCTCATGTGTGGGGAGGATCCCTACATACAGCTCTTCTCAATAGAGTGGGGTCACAGGCTTTCCGTTTCATTAACTCTCCTCTTTTTACTGGCTCCCTTCAACCTCTGTCTCTTCGCTGCACTGTTGCATCTTTATCTCTTTTCTGTCGTTACTTCAATGGCCACTGCTCCTCCGAACTGTTTGCTTGCATTCCTCCACCTCTACGACGGGTGCGTAGCACCCGTCATAGCAACAAACTCTCATCCCTTTTCTGTCCAACTCTGTAATGCAAGAGTTAATCGTTACTCCCAGTTCTTCATTTATGCGACATGTCAACTCTGGAACTGTCTTCCTCTGTCTGTATTTCCTACTTCCTATGATCTCCAGTCTTTCAAACGCAGTGTATCCAGGCATCTCGAAATGAACGGATCTTGAATCTGGGTCTCTTCTGTACTGTTTTTTATTTTCTCCTGGAAGGAACAGTTTGCGGGCTCCTGGCCTTTGGTTCCTTCTTCCTTGCATTAAAAAATAATGAAAACTCACCTCATCCTTGAAATCACTGATGAATCTTATTTTGATCCAACCTGAACCTCGGCTATTGAAGGCAAAACTGAAACTGCAATAAAAAATAATGAAATAAACTTGAAAATTATAAAAGTGAAGAAGGAATAACTGTTAAATGTCCAATATTTATTCATATATGCATACTTATAACCTAATGAATTATAATGCATAAATAGGAATGCATACCCGGTAACTGATGCCTACACAAATGACTCTAAGGATATTGTCAGATAGAAAAAGGGAACTTTAAAAAGGCACGAATACTTAGCAAGGAGTGATATTAGGTAAAACTGAAAAAACAGTTTATCCAGTGCACCCTATTCCTGTTCTGGGACGGCAGATAATTCTCTTTAAATAGATATCAAATGATCAATAAACATTTATTTATATATCTATTTATTTATTGATATTTCTTTCCTGTGTGTTTAAGCGAGTGACTCCAGGCTTAGCAATCCTGCTCATGTTAAAAAAAAAAAAGGGGCCGTTCACCCTTTGTTCCACTGCGTTTACATCACGCACCAATCCTTCTCACGTACATACACCCACTAAAAAAAATTATCGGCACTCTTTTAGCGTGATAAAATTTGACACACCGGACGAGAGATCTGAAAATAAACACATGACTTAACGTGCCAGGTTGGTATCCCTGATCTGCTGAGCCTTGGGTCCGTATTCACTTTGGCATCATAGGCTTCGTAGCACGTATTAATAAGCAATTTGTTTTGCTTTTTATTACTGCCTTTTACGTTACTTGAGTTTGATATCAACACTGTTTTAATAAAAAATATAAACGAGGATGATGATGAGTAATGTGCAGAATAATTTGCTATCCAAGAAGCGTTACGAAAGAACCCAAAGCCACTTCGAAGCTCCATGTGTCCAAACTTAAGCAGTTTCGAAGGCAACACATTCGTCACATATATGCAAATCAAAAACCGCCTGAGGTAAAATAAACGAATATGCCAACCGATCACCCCCTCCGCGATGTTATCATCTTTGTCAAACTGGTAATATACTGTTCTCAGTTTCATAATCTATGCTCTACTACACTAACGTGTCGTTGTTGGGGTTAATATTACAGCAGTACTACGATATATCCTGTGCATACTTCACATGCATTGTTCATGGGGTGTTGTATATACTGAACAGTTAGCTCTATATGGTTTGCCAACAACCCATTCTTAAAATGCTAATGGTGGTTGTTATTGTACCATAACCTGTTCGAAAATCCTACGGTGGTAACCTCGGATGAGTGCCAAGCAAATAGCACTATAGCACTTTCATTTCTCTATTATTTAGTGGATAAAGTTTTGAGACCTTCCTTCGGCCATTATGTCCATTGCTATGAATTATTCGTTATACACATGGAG
>JAGKTI010021307.1:0-15816 GCA_018397915.1 Birgus latro | reverse complement strand
TGGAGAGTGAAAGATTGACGAGGAGAGTGTATGTGAGTGAGGTGGAGGGGGCGAGAGGGAGGGGGAGGCCGAGGATGAGATGGAGGGATGGAGTGGAGAGGTATATGAGAGAGGGGGGTGTGAGTTGGGAGCATGGTAGTGAAATGGCAGGGGACAGAGTGACATGGAGGCGATTTGTTTGTGGCCACCCCATTCGGGATTGAGGCGTCTGGCAATAGATAGATAGATAGATCTGGAACTTATTGACCATGCGATCACTTTTTCATACAGGACATAGATATTTCAACGATTCAGTTACAGTACATCAGATTCTTTGGTTAGCAGTAAATCAGATCTTGCTGGTGTGTCGTCACCTTGGAATTGTGTTTCTTCTTTGACCCACTGGGTCATTATATTATTCATTGCTAGATTAAACAATATAGTGTCCCACGAATCTTCACTGCCTCCTGAGTCCCATTCCTCCCAGTTCACCTCTTTACTATTAAAATCACCCATTAGAATTATATTGTTGCTTTTCTTAATCACTTTCTGTAGATAACTAACCATGTCTGACATCTGCATTCATCGTCATTCCATGCTCTTGTCTTGGTGGAACTTATACAACTGCCATATCTCTCTTGCCATTCTCTCCAGTTTCTGATTTCATGTTTATCTCTTCAGCCCTACCCTCTCCCATTTCCACAGTATCCACATTTATGTTGTTCTTCACTGCTGTCATCATTCCTCCCATTTTTTCTTCTCTGTCTCTTCTCCACAGTTTGTATTTACCATCTCCCATATGGATATCAGTATCCTTTCTTAACTTGGTCTCTACAAAGCACATAACATCTGGTTCATGTCCCCTCAAGAAATTGTTGAGTTCTAACCTTGCCGACATTAAACCATCCACATTAATATATGCCACTTTTAAACTTTTTTTGTTGCTTTTTATTCCCTCTTCTCTCCCTTTCTTTGTCAGTACCACTTCCTTACTTTCATATCCATCACTCTCAAAAAAAAAAGTTTTACTTTCTTCCTCTGTCCTCCTATAATTTTTTTTTCCAATACTTGTTCCCTCAAATATTTTAAAACTTCTCTTTCTTCTTCATTCAAATCTTTTCTTACTTTAATATTTTCCATCCCTGCCTCTTTACTTAGTTTCCTAATCACTTTAAGTGTATCATTTACTACACTTTCTGATGACAACTTAACTCTCATTATTCTTGCTTCCCCTTTCTTTTATAGTCCTATCCTCCATACTTTCTCAGTTTCTTTTTCTCACTTGTTTCCTTTGGGATCGATCATGCCCAATATTTTTCTCACTTGATTCGAGTCTCTCTCTAGTCTCACAGATCTAACATTTTCTTCCTTTTCCGTTTCCAAATATTACCACACATCTGTTCCTTTCTGCCATATCTCCCTCTATTTTCTCTTTTTTCTTCAATATTTTCACTACATTTTCTTCCTGTTTTTTCTTCCCTGAATTAAGCTAACCACTTCTTTCTGTTCTTCTTCCACATGTGCCCACTTTGCCTTTTGCTCTTCCAGCACACTACTAACCTTCTCCATTTTGTTACTGCTCTCTTCTAGTTTTCTCCTTAATTCAATATTTTCTCGTTTCAAATTCTCGATCTCCTGGTTCGCCGTCTCATTGGCCTGTATCAGACTGTGTATAGTGTTTTCGGTATTTTCGGGCATGTTTCTTGATACTAGATCCTCCACTTTCTTTTCTAGTTCACTAATTCTCATAATCAATGTTTTGACTAAATCCATCACATTTGTTTCACTGTCAAATCCTGGAAATTCGGGTCCCTTGATGTACATTGTCGGCCATGTTTGAGGTTGGTTACAGTACTAAAGTTAAACAGCTGTTTCCTAGACTCCTATTTCCTATAAATATTCATGTCTACTCACTGACAATAGCACTTTACATTTTTGGTAGACTGTATTAATTTACGTTACTTTAAACTTTAGACAAGACCAAAGGAGACAGGACAAACATAATTCCCTGAAAACTACTTAAGGGTAGCAACGATGGTTGAGAGGTGATTTGAGACATGTCCGTTTGCGCTGGCTGGTCGGCTGTGTGTGTGTGTGTGTATTTACCTAATTGTATTTACCTAATTGTGATATACAGGAAATGAGCTACGCTCGTGGGGTCCCGTCTCTGTTTCTCGATAAGTCAAATTTTGCCTTAAACTCATTTAAGTTTTTAGACTGGACGATCTCTTTGTCCAGGCTATTCCACAATTTTGCCTTAAACTCATTTAAGTTTTTAGACTGGACGATCTCTTTGTCCAGGCTATTCCACAGGTCTATACATCTATACGGAAAACTATATTTCTTGATGTCCTTCGAGCAGCTTGGCTTCTTTAGTTTCATTCCATGTCCTCTTGTTGCTCTCTCATCCCACACAAACAGATTTTCTCTGTCAATTTTATCTACTCCTATCATGGTCCTGAACACTGCAATCATGTCACCCCTCTCTCTCCTTTCCTCTAAGGAGGGCAAATCCAGCCTTTCCAGCCTCTCTCTGTATGGCAAATCTGCCAGACTAGGGACCATCTTGGTTGCTGTTCTTTGTATTCTCTCAATCTTGGTTATATCTTTCTTTTTGTGTGGGGACCACACTACTGCTGCATATTCTAACCTGGGCCGGATCATGGCCACTATCAATTTTTTCATCATCTCCTCATCCATGTAATGAAATGCCACTCTTATATTGGTCAAGAGTTTATATGTCTCTCTCACTATCTTATTTATGTGCTTTTCAGGTGACAAACTATCCTGGACCAGCACTCCCAAATCTTTCTCTTCTCTTGCTTTTCTAATTGGTTCATTACCCATCAAATAATTCAGTGATGGCCTCTTGGTACTTTTACCCATTTCCAATATTTTAAATTTTTTTGCATTGAATTTCATTTCCCACATCCGTGTGTATTTACCTAATTGTATTTACCTAATTGTGATATACAGGAAATGAGCTACGCTCGTGGGGTCCCGTCTCTGTTTCTCAATAAGTCAAATTTTGCCTTAAACTCATTTAAGTTTTTAGACTGGACGATCTCTTTGTCCAGGCTATTCCACAGGTCTATACACTCTATACGGAAAACTATATTTCTTGATGTCCTTCGAGCAGCTTGGCTTCTTTAGTTTCATTCCATGTCCTCTTGTTGCTCTCTTATCCCACACAAACAGATTTTCTCTGTCAATTTTATCTACTCCTATCATGGTCCTGAACATTGCAATCATGTCACCCCTCTCTCTCCTTTCCTCTAAGGAGGGCAAATCCAGCCTTTCCAGCCTCTCTCTGTATGGCAAATCTGCCAGACTAGGGACCATCTTGGTTGCTGTTCTTTGTATTCTCTCAATCTTGGTTATATCTTTCTTTTTGTGTGTGTGTGTGTGTGTGTGTGTGTGTGGTGGAATAAGAGAGACACATGGCTATTTCTCCCCACAGAAATCTCAGCTACCGAAAGTACTGGAGTTGCTGATGAACGAGAGCGTTGAGGTTGGACTGCGAAAAGTGGCATGGAACCAGTTGTCCTTCTTGTTGCAGGATCCAAAACTACATCAACCCTTCCTTAACCTCTGTTCTGTTACCTACCTCACCCAGAGTTTTGTAACTATGATGAAGGTAAAGTAGCTGTTTTATTCTTCAGTGTATGGTGTTCTTAGTTGCTCTGTGTTGCAGGATTCAGAATTGTACAACCCTGCCATAATCTCTCTTCAGTTACCTACCTCACCTCGAGTTTTGTTGCTATGATGAAAACATCATCCATCCATCATCCAATCCTATGTTGCCCCACGAGGAACGTAGGAACCTGGGGTCTAGGCAAGTTGGTCCTGACATTTAAGGTGAGAGTTACCAGCCTCACTCATTCCTGAGTGGCATTACATGAGCAATAAACCCCAGCCACCCCTTGGATATAAACCTACACAGGCTGAACCTGATTGGAGCACCTTAATTACCCACTAAACCACCATGCGCCATAATTTGGTTATAAGGTTATCACCTAGCTTAGTAAATAGTTTCCTGGTTTACAGGAAACCATTTGGCTTGTCACTCAGTGTAGAGTTACCCATAGGCAGAAGGAAGAGGAAAGAATGAAGGAAAGAAAAACAGAAGAGGGAGTGTAAAGTCACCTGTAGGCAGAAGAAAGAGGAAAGAGTGAAGGAAAGGAAGACAAACGAGGAAGGATAGAAGAGAGGAAAGGGCAGAGACCCAAGGCAACACTGCATTGAGTGAGTGGATAGTGAGTGCCCCCACCTACCACAAAGTGCCTATATTCTTGTGGTTGTGACCACAGATTCATCTGAATGAAAATCAAGTGACTGTAGGCTGCAGCTGCCCATTTCATGCATTATGCAGTCCCTCTTTCAGAGTATTTGGAGACAGTTCAGACAACTGTGTAACTGAAGTGTGTGGACACCTGGTTGTATTAGTGTAACTAACACTACAGTGTACTGTACACTACTTCTTCAGTGTTGTACAATTATAGTTGCCTGAGCTAATAAGGAATTCTGATTAAATGTTGTACTAAAAAAATAAAAATAAAATCTGGGGGGGGTGGGGGTCAGTGCATGGCATATAATTGCATCTTATCATCCACTTGTTGATCCCTAGCTTTCTCATTGTCCACTGCACCACCTCCCTAGGGTTTACATCAAAAGCATATTCTGATTCAGCAAAAACAAAGTACAGCTCTTTTTTTTTTTTTCTATATATTTTTCCTGAAGCTGTTGGACAGTGAATATGGCATCAGTGTTCCCTTTGCCTGGCATAAACCCAAACTGTATCTCATCAATATTCACTCCTTCCTTCTTCTCATAATCTTCTATGACTCTCCATTACCTTCATTATCTGGTCCAAAAGTTTTATGCTTCTATAACTCCCTCTTTCCAGGGCATCACTCTTTCCCATGTACACATTTACGGTCACATTTTTCAGCCAGTCATCTTGGGCAACACAATCATATGTAATTAAATTTATAAAATCAATAACAAACCTCACTCCTATATTTCCTTAGGCCTTCAGCATTTTAGCAGCTAGTCCAGACACACCCACTGCCCTTCCAAACTGCATCCTGCTTCTTGCCTCTCTCACAGTATAAGCAGCAATCAAAGGCCAAAAGCCAAAAACTGGATCCACCCACTCCTAACTTTTCCTGTTCCAGTCAAGCTGTTCATTCAGCAACCAGTCATTTTGCTCTCTCCAGGCATCTTTAATATCCTCACTCTCCATAATTACCTTTCCTTCATCAGTCTCATTCAGCAACCAGTCATATTGCTTTCTTCAGGCATCTTTAATATCCTCACACTTCTTAATTACCTTTCCTTCATCAGTCTTGATACACTGCTAACTAATGATATCCCTGTTTTCCCTCTTTGTCTGATTTGCCACCTGAAATATCATATTCTTACTGTCAGTGCAATATAAGTTACTCAGTCAAAGTGTCTGAGACTCATATTTTGCCATTTATATCTTCTTTCTAACCCTAGTTTTGGCAGCTTTTTTTTTTTTTTTTTTTTTAAGAGAAAGAAAGAAGGACCCAAAAGCCACAAGCCCGCAAACCATTCCTTCCAAGAGGAAAAACAAAAATAATACAAAAGAGAGCCAAATTCAAGATCCGTTCATTTCGAGATGCCTGAACACACTGCGTGTGAATGACTGGAGATCATAGGAAGTAGGGAATACAGACAGAGGGAGACAATTCCAGAGTTGACCTGTTGCATAAATGAAGGACTGGGAGTAACGGTTAAATCTTGCATTAGAGAGTTGGACAGAAAAGGGATGAGAGTTTGTTGCTAAACGGGTGCTTCACACCCGTCGTAGAGGTGGAGGGATGCAAACAGACAGATCGGAGGAGCAGTGACCATTGAAGTAGCGATAGAAAAGAGATAAAGATGCAACAGTGTGACGAAGAGACAGAGGTTAAAGGGAGCCAGTAAGAGGAGAACAGTTAATGAGATGAAAAGCCTTTGACACCACTCAATTGAGAAGAGCTGTATGTGGGAAGCCTCCCCACACATGGGAGTTGTACTTTACACAGGGGTGAATAAAATCCGTGTGTAAAGTCAACAACTGTGCAGGGGTAAAGAAGGTACGGAGTCAGCTTGGCACACCTAATCTCTTGGAAGCAGATTTTACAAGAGATTTAATATGATCTTTCCAAGACAAGTCCCGAGTGATTGAAACCTCACACATTTTCGAGGATGATGCAAGATTGAACCGAATATTATTAAATATTAGTGGGTACTCATGTGGAAGATTGTGTCAGATTGATAGGCGTAAAAACTGAGTTTTTGATGCATTAAAAACAACAAGATTATTTTTACCCCAGTCAGAGATACGATCTAAGTCAGACATTAGGTGTGCCATAGCTTCATCCCTTGTTTGTTGAAGCAGCTGTTGAGATGGACGTTGCAGAAACCGAATGAAAAGGTGAAGAGTTAAATCATCAGAGTAAGAGTGGATAGGGTTAGATGTACAGCTTAGAAGATTATTGATGAATAAAAAGAAGAGTTGGTGATAGGACAGAGCCCTGAGGAACACCACTGTTGATAGATCTAGGAGAAGAACGATGGCCGTCTACAACAGCAGCTATAGAACGACCAGAAAGGAAGCTAGAGATTAACGCACAGATAGAAGGATAGAAACCGTAAGAGGGCAGTTTAGAAATTAAAGATTTATGCCAGACTCGATCGAAAGCTTTTGAGATGTCAAGTGCAGTGGCAAAACTTTCGCCAAAGTCCCGAATGGAGGATGACCAAAAGTCTGAAAGTAGGTGAGAGTATCGCCAGTGGAGAGTCCCTAACGGAACCCATGCTGACGATCAGAAAGAAGGTTGTGATAGGAAAGATGGTTTAAAATTTTTCTGTTAAGAATTGACTCAAAATCTTTTGAGGCACAGGATGTTAAACCAATTGGAAGATAGTTAGAGGGTTGGGAATGGTCACCCCTCTTTAAGACTAGCTGAATGAAAGCAAACTTCCTGCAAGAAGGAAAGGTACAAGTTGACAGAGGCGAAAGAGTTTGCCTAGGCAGGGTGTAAGCACAGAAGCACAGTTCTTGAGCACAACAGGAGGGACTCCATCAGGCCCATATGCCTTGTTAGTATTGAGGCCCGTGATGGCAGAAAATACATCAGCTGAAGACATTTTAATGTCAGCCATGAAGAAGTCAGAGGGGGGAAGCGATGGAGGAACAGCACCGGAATCATATAAGTGGAATTGGAGGAGAAAGTCTTTTGTGTGTGTGTGTGTGTGTGTGTGTGTGTGTGTGTGTGTGTGTGTGTGTGTGTGTGTGTGTGTCCAACTCTGGGCATAGGCTTCACAGCCTGCTATCAAGGCCCAACAGTCCTCCTACATACCATGCACCTCTAAGCGAAGAGATCTGCTTTATCAGTAGAAGAAACAGCTACAGAGCCAGCAGAGTAGAAAAGAGGAGGGAAGGATGACGAGGTAAAGTTGTTAGAAAAGTTTTTGGTAAGGTGCCGGAAGGAGCAGGAAGAATTCGAGTTGGAGAGTTGATAGCATTTGGTACGGATGAAATTATTTTTAGCAGAGTGAAGAACAGACTTGGCACGATTCCAGGCAGAAACATAAACAAGATGTGATTCAGGGGTGGGTTGGCTCTGGTACCTCTTATAGACCCTCTTCTTGTTGTGGACAGCATTAAAACAAACGTGATTAAACCAAGGCTTTCTTGCTTTAGTCGAAGGATATGAGAAGGGAATGTATGCTTCCATGCCCAAGAGAATAACCTCCATAATGCGCAAAGCTTACACAGATGGCTCCCAGCCATGGAAGCAATAATCACTCCAGGGAAAATCAAAGAAGTACTGCCTGAGGGCCTCCCAATCCGCAGCTCCAAAGTGCCACAGACGACAATTCTCTGGGGGGTCCACAGGCTGTACCGGAGCAGTAGGACAGGTCAAGGTAATAAGATTGTGATCGGAGGAGCCCAACGGAGAGGAAAGACTAACAGTGTAAGCAGAAGGATTAGTAGTAAGGAAGAGGTCAAGTAAGTTGGAGCTCTCTCCAAGGTGGTCAGGGACATGGTTAGAGTGCAGTACAAGCTGCTCTAGGTCATTCAGGATGGAAAAGATGTAGGCCTGTTGTGAATCAGTGAAAGGAGAGGAAAGCCAAAGGTGGTGATGAACATTGAAATCTCCTAGAATGAAGGTTTCAGAGAAAGGAGAAATGGATAGAATGTGTTCCATCGTAGAAGTAAGGTAGTCAAAGAATTTTTCATAGTAGAATTAGGAGATAGATAAACAGTGCATATACTATTTAGTCAGAGAATGACAGGAAAGCCAGTTCCAGAAAGTAGAGAACTCGGAAGAATCATGTTCAGGAACACGAGAGCAAGATAAGTACATATACACAACAGCCACCTATGGTTTTGAAATGAGTATAGAAAAAGTAGGAGGATACAGAAAAGGGTTTGCTGTCAGTTGCCTCAGACGGCTGAGTCTCTGTTAGGAAGAGAAAGTGAGGTTTAGAGGAGGAGAGGTGGTGTTCAACAGAGAGAAAGAGGAAAGGCTGCGTATGTTTCTGAAATGAAAAAGTGAATTAGACAGTGCTTCTAGGCATCTCGCTGAGTCATTACCGGGAGAGGGGCAGATGGGGGCATTTATGGTCCCACCCTCCAGGGACTCTGAGGCCTGATTGAATGATGCCATTTTTCTTTTTTAATTTTGAATAGGAAGTGTACTGTGTACTGTGCATGTTGTTTAGTGTTGACAGAGAAACTTGTATTGGAGAGCATGCTGGCCTACTTTCTGTGTACTAGAACTCTGAAAAAGTTCAGCAAAGGGGGATGGTCAGGAACTAGTAATGAGGGCTGATGAAACGGGAGCTCCAGCTCTCCCTGTCATCAGCTTTCCATCCACCTTGGGAGTACTTCCCTGCTCGACTGGTGCTACAGTCTACTCCTCAGTACTCCTTTTTGCTATCACCCGTTTTTTATTCCCAGAAAAGGTCTTCTCTTCTCCTTATCTCTGGCTTCTGCACCCTCATCCCACCACCATGTTACCTTATGTCTTGAGGGGCCCCTTGTTCATCCACACACTGGATCAGTAACTCTAAAGAGATTCTCCTTGAGAGCTCTGTACTCTTCACTGACACTTCTTACAACAGCACCCTGTTTAGCCACCTCTCTACTGATATTGGTATAGACGGCATCCCTTATTGCTTAGTTTTCGATCTCCATATTTTCCTCCTGAGTGCATAGGTTCCCTTCTTCACCACCTGCTCCTTAAGTATCATGTCACATATCAGTAATTTGTGTTGCTGCCCATACTCTGTGCTCTTTATAACTTCAACATCCTTCACCAGCCTCCTATCAGCCTTACTGACCTGGAAATAGTCACTCTTTCTGCTTAACCCCTACACTTTTATATAATCAACCCACACACATTCTTGTTCATTGCTTCCTCAAATTTGAGTATCCTTTCCCCTTCCACATTCATTGTACCATACACACATTCCTCATGCACACTCTCATATCCTTGAACTGCTTCACCCACATGATGATTTACTCGTAAGTCCCCTTCTAAATCTGTAATCTCATCATTCCCTATAACATCAACCACACATAGCATGTCATCCCAGAATCTACTGTATCTTTTTCTGTATCATCCAAGCCAGCCTGTGTAGTATTTGCTGATATAAATTCCTGTTTTTGAATAAATTTTACCTACAGTCCTGCCCAACAATCGTCCTTCATGATAGTCATCTGCATCTGACTTCCTGTCTACAATAGACATCCACCTCCCATGCTGTATAGTTATGTGGTAGCAGCACTTTAAACTACTGTACAGTATTCCTTCAGTAATATGAGTCAGGTTTTCAGAGGCTTCAACGATTAGGGATTGAGTGTGTCTCGTTTCTTTGGGAATACTTTTAATTTTCATCCCTCGCCGCCTTCCTCCCAATAACCATGATTCTTAACCCTTTCGCTGCGTTTAACGACTATAGTCATTCTATGAATTATTCCCTTTCACTGCGGAAATCAACTGTAGTCGAAGGGCCTCAAATAATGGTTTGATTGGCTGTGCAGAACTCCAGGCTCTCGCCGACGTTGCTAAGGCAGTGGCATCCTAGAAAGTGTCACCATCACTTGGTAGCAAGTCGAAACATCATGTCAACAAACATGCCCGCCCAGCTGATCGGGTGCTTGGCCGAGTGTCGCCATTCTATGGATTTTTACCAATATTTAGGTGAGTTATATTCAATGTAATGTGAATAGATATTTCTTAAGAAGGTGCTGGATGTGTAAGTGTGTAGAAAATGCTTGATAATGAATATAATACAGTAATCCCTCTACTCTCTGGACGACCACTATCTGGTTACCTCACTGTTCGAACATCGTAGGCTGATGGCCAAAACCCAAAATGCCCAAAAACTGCAAAAAAAAAAAAAAAAAATCTGATTTTTTTTTTTACTGTGTCAGTTTGGATTTCCCGCACGTGTCGACCAGCTGTCTTCCCACCTTCCCCCCCCCTCCTTCTAGTTCTCTGTCAACTCCCGTGAGCAGTGAATGGCTGTCGGATTGTTTGCGGTATTTTCGCTCGTTTAAATAATCATAATTCATGGTGCTAAGGATTAAGTGTAGTTCAACACTGGATTACTGGACATGCTTCAAGAGGAATTATGATCACTGTAAAAACCTTAAGGTGGGGGCAATATTCGTTAGCAAGCAGCATGGACATGTAAGTACACTGTCAACTGTTAAATATTTTCCATAATCACTTCTAAATCCTCATTCTCTGGTTACATTTTATTTACTTCATGCTCTGTGTCCCATATTTGAGTGCACAGGCTGTGAAAGAGGTGATTTTCTCAGTGATTACCATGTCTCTTACATGTTCACTATCTGGTCAACTGGTGAACATTTTTGCCCTACACACCTCTGAATCATAATTTTTCTGGTTACATTTTATTTACTTCATGCTTTGTGTCCCATATTTGAGTGCACAGACTGTGAAAGAGGTGATTTTCTCAGTGATTACCATGTCTCTTACATACGCTCACTGTCTAGTCAACTGGTGAACATTTTTGCCCTACACACCTCTAAATCATAATTTTTCTGGTTACATTTTATTTACTTCAAGCTTTGTGTCCCATATTTGACTCCATAAGATGTAAGAAATGTTGATTTTCATAGTGATTCCCACATCTGATACTTACTTACATTAAGCTGTCAACTTGTGAACATCTATAGCTTACTTACCTTAAAATCATCATTTTGGGGTTAAAATTCAATTAATTCATGCCTTGTGCCCATTATTTATGTGAATGGGGTCTTAAATCAGTGCTATGCATGTCCAGTAGGGAGGTATGTAGGTGGTTTTCTGATTTAGGTTAGGTTAGGTTAGGGTCAAGAATGTCCGGTGCTGTTGGTGAACAGTGAACACCTTTGCCATACCTAACTCTTTTTCTGGTAACAGCTAATTTATTTGATGCTTTGTATCCCATATTTTAGTCCATAAGATGTGAGAAATGATCATTTTCATAGTAATTGCCACATTCGATACTTACTTACTGTGACTAAGCTGCCAACTCGTGAACATTTGTGCCTTACTTACCTCAAAATCATCATTTTGGGGTTAAAATTCAATGAATTCATGCTTTGTGCCCATTATTTATGTGAATGGGGTCTTAAATCAGTGCTATGCATGTCTGGTAGGTAGGTAGGTAGGTAGGTGGTTTTCTGATTTAGGTTTGGTTAGGGTCAAGAATGTCTGGTGCTGTTGGTGAACAGTGAACACCTTTGCCATACCTAACTCTTATTCGGGTAACAATTTATTTATATGATGCTTTGTATCCCATATTTTAGTGCATAAGAAGTGAGAAATGATAATTTTCATAGTGCCTAACTTACCTGAAAATCATCATTTTGGGGTTAAAATTCAATGAATTCATGCTTTGTGTCCATTATTTAATGCATACGATGTGAGAAAGGGTGATTTTCATTGTGATTTCCATGTCTGATACTTACACTTGCTGGCAAGTTGTGAGCACCTACGCCTTACTCACCTCAAAATCATCATTTTTGGTTAAAATTCAATTATTTCATGCTTTGTGTGCATTATTTATGTGAAAGGGGACTTAAATAAGTGCTATGCATGTCCAGTAGGGAGGTAGGTAGGTGGTTTTCTGATTTAGGTTAGGTTAGGCTAGGGTCATGAATGACCAGTGCTGGAGCTTCAGGGGCACTATCCGGACAAGGCCACTTTCCGGTCATGCCTTTCGCTCTGTTACGTCGAATAGTGGGAAGATTACATACGCAAACACCGGACCTTTACGCATCAGCTGACCAGCACCTCGGCGTCCTTTTAATTAAATCCCCGGCAAATTTTTTATTTATTCATCGTCCTGCTGACAATATTTGTGGTTATTAAGGAATTTTAGTGCTGGCAATGGATATGTAAGTATCAGGCAATCACAAAAGTGTTGTAGACAATTACCTAATACCATTTTGTTTTTTTGCTGGAGAACTGACACTTTTTTAGAACCGAGCTGAAAATAAATTCCACAGCAAAAGGGTTAATAAGCATTATCTTATAACAGTAGTGACATGTAGAGGTGTGAGGTATGTAGGAGGACTGCTGGGCCTTGATAGCAGGCTGTGAAGCCTATGCCCAGAGTCGAACACATTAAAAAAAAAAAAAAAAAAAAAAAGGTAATCAGTATGACTGTTTTAATGATAGATCATGCCTCACAAATTTGCTTGAATTTTTTACAGACATATGCAATAACTGGGAAGCAGAAATACCATTGGATATCATCTACCTAGATTTCTAGAAAACATTTGATATGGTCCCTCATCTTAGGCTGTTAGAAAAACTAAAAGCCCACGGCCTCTGTAACAAATTATGTTCATAGACTGGTGATTGCTTTGTTAATGAATCGTACTGATAAATGGCGAATCGTCAAATTGGCTAGATAACAAGTGGAGTTCCTCGAGGGTCAGACCAGACAATGAACTCGATACTAGGGTAGCGAAATTTGCAGATGACATGAAAACTGGAGTCAAAGTAAATAGGAAAGTGGACTGTGAGCCTACACAAACAACCTGGAAAATTTAATAAATTGGAGTGAAAAATGGCAGATGAAATTTAATGTATATAAATGTAAGGTAATGCACTTTGGCAATAAAAACATTAAATATGAGTACAGTATTGCATGCTCAGTACCCCATTGACGGATGTAAAGGACGAGAAGGATTTAGGAGTTGTTATCAGTAATGGCCTCAAAAACTCCGGGCAATGTAATGCAGCTAGTAACAAGACAAGCAAAATGCTCGGCTTCATTGCTAGGAACTTTGATTATGAAATGCCTGATGTAATTTCTAAGCTTTACACATCATTACTTAGACCAAACCTAGAATACTGTATACAGCAGTGGTCCCTGAATCTTAATAGATGAAGATAGGCCCAGGAGAGTGCAGTGTAGACTCTGCAGAACCACAAAATTGATGTGTAACTTTTCTTTGAAAAAGCGACAGCTTAGTACAGGTATACCTTGATATACGATACCCCTAGATGCAATACCCTGGCTTAGCGATGGGGGTAGAAGTACCACCATATCCTACCAAATGATGGCCAAACCCCAGTTTAACAGTGGGTTTAGCATTTTTTTGTTTGTTACCAATTTTGATGATATCTTAGACTTAAATTTTGTGGTTAGATTGATTTATAAATGGTTTTTAGACATAGGTGGGGTGAACATTGTCATTTTGGGGTACAGTTTGTTAAGTTTGATCTTTTCCAGACTTATTTTTGACGATTTTCAGATTTTATTTTTGGGTTTAGGTGAGTTATAAATTCTTTTTAGGCTTAGTTTGTGCTGTTTGGGGGTTTAGCCCCTAAAGTACTAATAGGATCGATTGATCCTTTCCCAGAATTTCACTAGATGCCGAATATGATTGATAGAGGAGCCTTTGTAAAAAAGTGTGGACACTAGGCTTCGGCCCGATTGTTACGTATATCGATGCAGATCAATGAGAACTAATTCCTGAGTAGGGGGGGGGAGGATCTGGGCCCCTACCCATGGTGGAGGGGGGCAATTCCTCCACAGCCCTCTTGCCACCTTCCTCTACCCCAGTACCTTTGTTCCCTCTCCCCCTCCCTCACCTCTGACCACCTCCTGCTCCCTCCTTTCCCCTCCCCCGCCATCCTCCATCATGCCACCATGGTTCCCTCCCTTTCCCCCCCTCCCTGTTTCCCTAGGAAGGGTTATATCCCCCCTACCCACCCTCCACACCTCTGTAATCCCTCTCTGCTGTTCCTCTTTGTCTTGTGGTATCTGTATCCCACCTCTATACCCCCTTACCACCCCTCCAGGCCTCTCCCCACCCCATCCCCTGTAGTATGCCATCTGCTTACCCTCCCTCCCCCACCTAGAGTATTATACGTCCTTGTTACTAGTCATGTCGCGTGTCTTCATTCAGTACCAGATTATTGTTTGTGTAATTGCATACACCAATGCACAGAACATAGAATGTGTGTTTTTTCATGTTTTTTAGTGAATTTCCATGCTTTTTCCATGTTTTTTTTGGAGGAAAAGCATGTTGCTTCCACATTTATGTACATGCCAAAGTTTTTTTTTGGAATGCTTATCCTTTTGATGTATTATTTTGTACTCTTTGTTTATCAAAGTGTATAAGTCACTCTCTCTGTGGTGTAGAGTTTCAGCTGAGTCTCGGGCAATCTCATTTGTGATTAGCACCCAGGTAATTATCTCCCTTGACACTGTGACCCTTCCACCACACGTGTCAAAAGTTTTGCAGCGTGTCCCAGGCTTTTCCTGTTAGGTCTGTCATATTTTGCTGTATTTTTTATGTTGAAGTCTATTGGAATACTTTTCCCAGTACTGTATTGCCTTGCTAGCTCAAGACAATTTCATTTATTTCCAGCCTCTGAATTGCCCTGCTATCGCATGTGTGGGAGTGGGAAATCTTTTGCCGTTACTGTGGCTTGCCTCAGGGCTAATCCTCCCATGAGCCAATAATTTGTTCTTTGCACGATCCTTCTTTATTTTTTATTTTTTTCTCGTTTCTACGCTACCCACTTCGCTATTTGACATACGTATAGTGTATGTATACATATATGAGTAAATATATACAGGTACTGTATATATATACAGTATTTATATATATGTCCCTGCAGCTGTCCTGGCAGGGTGCCCCGAGGCCACTACCACAGCCACTGGTAAGCTGGTGGGCTAGGGGTCCCAGATCCATTGCCTGGACCTGGGTCTGTGCAATGGGTCGGGCCTTTGGAATGTTTACCCCCCTTTATCTTATCGACTATGAACTACAAAAACAAGCACCAAAGCAAGCCTGAGGACAGCAGATCACCCAGGGGGTTTAGGGTGGGTTCATGGAATGTGGGCAGTTTGAGAGGAAGAGCAGGGGAAGTCGTTGAGGCATTCAGTAGGAGATGGGTGGATGTGGCATGTTTGCAGGAAGTCCGGTACAGGGGGGGATCAGCCAGAAAGATTGTTGGGAAAGATTGCTACTATAAGTTGTTTTGGCAGGGGGGGAACTGACGGATATGGGGGTGTGGGTGTGTTGGTTGCAGAGAAATGGGTGGAATATGTCATGAATGTTATGAGAGTAAGTGATAGGATATTAGTAGTGAAAATTTTGATCCTGTTGAAATTGATTTCAGTTATATCGGCATATGCTCCACAGGTAGGATTGGATGACGCAGAGAAGGATAGATTTTGGGATGATTTAATACGTGTAGTGAGTGGTATGGGTGATGATGAGGTAGTGGTTCTGGGAGGGGATTTAAATGGTCATGTTGGTGAAGCAGCTCAAGG
>JAGKTI010021305.1:0-15147 GCA_018397915.1 Birgus latro | reverse complement strand
ACACACACACACACACACACACACACACACACACACACACACACACACACACAGAGTTGGTACTGCTTCTTACAACAAATAATGCGAGAACAGTTTTGCTGCACTCCCACTGAATTGCCAGTCACGACCCACCCCAGCAGTCCAGCCACAGACCATTCTTAAGACGACCCACTGAGGTAAATACGATCTTAAAGTACTAGAGTATCATCCAGAATCTTTCGTGGCATTTTATTGTGGGTTCTCAGCCATTTAAAACTCCTTGAACCAGGATTGATTACAGACAGTGGAGTACATAACGTTTCTAGTCGGTAACGTATTCATGGCCTAAACTTAGACTCTTGTTTGTACACGCTTGGAGAAGTCAGTAGGGTGGTAGAGGTTGTGAGGGCGTGTATGACTGACAGACAGGTACATCATCATCATCATCATCATCATTATCATCATCAACCACAGCACAGTATTCATTCATGTCTGCTTCAAGTTCACGCATGTTTCTATTCCCATGACTCCAATGACGAATTTCCTTTTTACGTCTTGCAACAGGCTTTTATTTGGCCTGGGAGACACTTTCCTTATTGGAGAGGGGGGGGGTAGATATCGTCTCCATTAACCCCTTTACTACTACTTTACCCGCCTAAGCTGAATAAAATCGTCTGGTGGCAGCAAGAATGAAATAAGATGTCTTGGGACTCGAGAGATCAATATTGTCTGTCATACCGTCCCAAGAGCACATCGTTTTTGTCATACGCTGTCTTCGATGGCTGGACACGTTTCATACCTTTCAGCCGGAGGACCTCTCTTCATAGTTTCATTCATGCTGCCACCAGACGATTTCCTTCAACCTACGAATGATCTCTTGGTCTGAAGGATGTGCCTGGAGTGTGTTTTTAGCCCTTGCACAACGAGATATCGGCCCTGAGCTGCATATAATTATTTGTTTGATAGCCAGAACGTAGGAGAAAAGACGTCCTTGCTTGTCCTAAAGGGCTAAAGTGACAGCCTGCCCACACCACACACATATAGACATCCACAGTTTCATTTCATCCACCCGGAGTGCGTCATTTAAAATTTATTCAGTTATCAAAGCGACGAGAACGCCCTGGTAGAGTTAATTAAGGCTGCATCTATCCCGTCCACTTCGAAAATGTCTCTCCCAAGCTTAATAAAGTCGTCTAGAGATAGTAGGAGTAAAATACTATATGCGTCCACGGATTTGAAGCGGATACTTTAATACAACTCGTACCTGAAGGGTCCAGACGCTTGGGTGACGTCCATGTGAGTCATTATTCACATCCGTCTCTCTTCTTATAACTAAAACACTGGTTGCTTATACTAAATGCTTTACTGATTATTTAACGGCAGTATTGTTAGATCATTTAGTGGTACTTTCTATTAATGTAAGAAGCTTAGAAAATAGAGATAAATGCTTAGCCACTTTACCAGGGTCAGTAAAGTAGACTGTCAGTACCTGCTAAATCTCAGGCTTATCCTAGAACGCGACCCTGCAGTAGTGTGCGTTATATCCAGGTCACCAATCGTACTACTAAGGGGGTCCATCAAACTGACTAACCAGAAAATCAGTCTTGGTTTTTCCTCTTCCCCCGCCTTCCATTCATGAGATTTTTTTTTTTCATACTGGGGAGAATAAAGACAGGTATTAAAAAAAATTAATGCTCAGGTGAAGTGGGTAAGTGATGACCTTGTGTTGTGTTGTGGTATGGTGTAGTGTGGTGTGGTATTGTGTAGTGTGATGTGGTGATGTGGTGTGGTATTGTGTAATGTGCTGTGGTGGTGTGGTGTGGTATTGTGTAGTGTGATGTGCTGTGGTGGTGTGGTGCGGTGTGGTGGTGTTGATTGGACGGTCCGGCAACATGGCCCGGGGAAACTCTGGCCCCGGGGGAGTGAACCATTAGCGTCACACTCTGCCGCGCATCTAGTCCAGCTGGTGGCACTCAGGGGGGAGGATTAGAGGAGGGAAGAGCCAGCTGTCACAAAGCGAGCCAGTGGGGCGGGAGGGAAGAGCCAGGCATATCAACTCTCACCAACAGAGACTCACCAGCACCACCACCACCCATCAAGTGACTGCATGATTACCACTCAAATTATCATCTGTTTTTTGTCACGATGAAGTAACTAAATGCTACGTAAAAGGCTATTCTGTAAACGTAAATATTGTCTGGTGCAGTGTGGTATGTTCAAAGAAGCATATTGTAAGGGTTTGGCATCCCCTTTTTGTATTTAGTCGACGGATTTACACATTGACAGGTGTATGTGAAGCGCACCTGTAAAGAAAAATTAATTATGCGCAGATGGAGAGGCCTGTGAGATGGATCCAGGATTCCGGTGGCTTGAATGATGTATGAATTGTTATGCGGCACATTTATCTGGCCTTGCTGTTGATTGCTTTACGACTTTGAACTTTATTTTATTGTTTCTGGATCTTACCACATCTTTGGGTGGGAGAGTGGGTCATGATGATGATGATAGTGATGGAATGGATTTGGTAGTTATGCTCTTAAGCATATCATTACCTACAAGCAGCCATTTTGAAACCACGAAAAAGTATTGGACAAACGAATTATATAGACAGGGAATATTTGCTGGCCCTCCTAGGCAGTCATGAACGCGTGTAGGTAAGCGACAGGACTTTTTTTGAATGGGAAAATAATGCGTCCACAACCCAAGTAGAATGTTCGGGGATGAGCCCTTTGCGTGTCAGCGGCGGGGTTCCAGCTAATTACCGTTGTGCATCAGTAATTGCAGGTCCATGGAATATTTACCGAAGGAAGAGCCAGGGAAGGAAGTTCGCCTACTCTTCCTCTGCATCTATACACATCTGTCCCTGGCTTCTCACCTGATGGACCAGGTGTTATAATTTACGCACGTCCGCGAAAATGTGCGTTGCCGAAGTTGAGTATCACGAATAAGCGTCATTTAGTGTGGTGTGCAGCGCTGGTTTGAATGGCTGCTCTGATGGCGTACCCCTTCCCCCTCCACCACCAGCCTTTGCGTCCGTGGCTGCTGTGTGGTTGAGAGTCTTCATCTGTAATAACATGAGCGAGTTTACGACGGTGCTAGGAATCCCTACGGTACTTAAACTCACCCGGAGTAACGCAGAGGAAGTCACGTGTTGCGCCGAGAGCTTTTTTTTTGTGTGTCGAGATGACTGGTACAGGTCTCGCCGCGGACGTCACACTAACATATTTTTTCTTCATGCTAGTACGTGCTAGCGAGAGGCCTATAGTATTTGAAAGATATTTAGCACACAAGAACATGAACCTGTCAGTACGATTATTTTTGTTATTATAACCGGTATTTAGTTTCGCCATATTTATAGCGAAACTTACTGTTTTGGTATTATTCATAGTTTTCTTTGCACTTTTTTTTTCTTAGATCTTGATGATGATATACAGGAAGGTACCCAAGAGTAACCCAAGTACTTGTGCCAAATATATATGATTTTGACTGATTTTTGAAGGTCATATACTCATTTTTGGTGCAAAAATTGCATATTTGAAATTGAAATATCTCAGAAACCAAGTTAGATACAGCTGTTTGGTTGAAAATCCTATGACAAAAAAAGTTTGTTGAGAATTTTGGCTGAATATTATGTCATCTAGCCTAGTAGAAAGTACCGAGTTCAAATCTGCTCCGTATTGCCTTTATAACACGTTTTAGAGAAAACCACAAAAGCTGTAAAGCTGTACCTCTGCAGAAATAAAGCTGTGGTCCCTCTCATTATCTGAAAGGAATATGGCTACAGTTACGCATACAGTTAGCCAGTTATTGAGACAAATGTAAAATATACCCATGCTTACAAAGACAGTCAATACCATAAATAGTTATGGCGAAGCTTCCTTATTGTGGACAGTAAATAGGTAACTAGAGGGGCATTCAGTGGAGCTTATCTCTCCGACAAGGGCAAACGTAATTTCCAAACCACTCTTCATAATGGGTTAGGTTTTCGTGTCATTGATCAGGGTTTTGCAAAAATCTGTAATACGATCCGGATTGGCCCCCAAAATTTAATCGAGTGTTCTCTGGGACATGGGCTATACTGTATACCCACCAAATCTCTCTTTTAATTAGACACTTTTTCCATCACACTGAGCTGACTTAATAACCCAATTCTGCTGATTAATGGCCCAGTACTGTTGGTCCCACACTCATTTCTGTTACCCCTTTGTGCAGCAGAACAGTCAACCCTTCCTTTCAATCATCCGACACCCTTCTCTACTCCCTGGCAGTCCTAAAACTTGTTAGTATCTTCATCAATAGGCAGGTATCTCTCTCACACACCTCAACACCTCACGTAACACATACCTGTTGTATCTCTTCTGTTCCGCGACGTTTTCTCAGCTTCAGCTTCTTCAGGACTGTTACCATATCCTTAGACGCTGAAGATGAACGCCTTCACGTAGTGGCACCGATGTAACAAGGTGCGTCCACTACCTGGTTACACAAACGCCCCTGAACTACGTGTACTATCGGTGTATAAAGATTCTGTACCGTAGTTAGAGCTTCCGCAGTTCAGACACCATTCTTTTTTCTCGTTTTTCTTGCAGGATGACAAGATTACTAAGTCAGAAATTTTAGACGGGATATTTAGAGGTCTAGGGTGAGATGGAGGGATGGAGTGGAGAGGTATATGAGAGGGGAAAAGTGAGCTGGGAGCAGAGCAGTGAAATGGCGTTGGACAGGGCGACATGGAAGCGATTTGTTTGTGGCCATCCCTTACGAGATTAAGGCGCCTGGCAATAGATAGATAGACAGATACTTAGAGGAGACTTACAACACTTAAAGGGGTTAATGAAGACGTCTGTGGCTTCGATTTGAAAAAAAATAATAATGAGGTAGAGGACTGGGTGGGGCGGTCAAAGGGATGGTGGGGCAGGGAGGGTGGTTGTATTTATATAGTGTTTGCGTCCTATCAAATGCCCTGAAGCAGGTATATATAAATTTTTAATACGGTATCGTGAAACGGTGGAAAAACGACTAATTTTGATACCGGTAATGCTTGGTTTGAAAGTAGCTGCAGACTCAAAAGTGTGACTGGCGCTCCGTCATATTAGTGGATGGTATATGGAGTCCTCAAGTGATATAGGTTGTTCATTTAACTTGGCGGTGATTTTTGTCCCTTTGCTGGCTATTTCCCGTAATTCAGAGATAGAATATGATAGCACTGCAGCGCTACGTCGTTTCTATAGCACTTCTTCGTGACTAACATCATAGTTTATTGCAAAGTTGTTCTTAAAGCGTTCCATTCATAATGTAAAGGTGGCAGTTTAGGCGAAGTAGTGTGTTCTTTGTGTAGTATAGTGTTCTGTATACCCCTAAACACACTGGCGGCAGAATGTATACCCCTAAACACAGTGGCGGCAGGATGTATACCCCTAAACACACTGGCGGCAGGGTGGACCATAAGACAACTTCGATGTTTTTGTGTTGCAGGAGTGAGTGGTGGTGGAGGCGGTGATGGTGGTGGTGAGTGTGGGTGAGGGCGGGGATGTCCCCAGCCTGACCCGCTACCCGGCACAGTGCAGCCACCAGTACCCACCCGGCAAGTACCCTCCGCCGCCCGGCTACGACAGTGACTCCGGCAGTGACCACAGTAGCAGCGGCAGGGGCAGCGGCGGCAGCGACCTTGGCAGTGAGGTTGACAGGTACCGTACGTGAGGTTGACAGGTACCGTACATGAGGTTGACAGGTACCGTACATGAACTAGTTTGAATGGATGAAATTTACCCACGTATGGCAGTGTTGTTTATGGGGAGAATACAGCAGTTTCCTCCCCACTTGAATCTTAATCTGGCCGAAACTGTCATATCTTTCAAATATGTTAGTATAAATATAACATTTGAACAATTCACGGCACTGCAATATCAAAAAATGCAAATGAAGGTGTCTTGGTATAGTGAGGTGTTCAGACCATGTCCTCAGCTCCCACAGGTATAGCTGCGGTATTCCAGCATCAGTTTTGAAGTAAAATCTGTTGAGTGTAATACAGACCTCCAGTAAGTTAAAGGGAAATGGTTAAAAGGGATGTTAGCTAATTTCCACGATAATTGTCTCCATATATCAGCTGAATATCATACTGTGTGGTCATAGTTTTCCACTTAATATCTTCTGTTTTATTGAAAAATGTTTTGTACTTGTATGGGTGATGATAAAAGTATAAACAAGCAATAAGGAATAAATAGCACGGCCTGAAACAGCTTGAAGGAAAAACGTCATATGCAGAGAAAGGACACAGGGTTATTTCTCTGCATATGGTGTGTCTCCTGTAAACAAACAATTATATACTTAATTTAACTGTAAGAAGGTTTGGAAATTGGGCTCCAGGTTGAATAATATTTCCTTATCAAATGCTGCATGTGTTGTATCGGTGGTGTGTTGTGCAGGGATGGGTCGCGGCTCGAGGACAGTGGGCGGTACAGCGCTGACGGGTGTGAGGTGGAGGGGGGGACGATACCTCCTGCCCGACCACAGGTGCCCCCCGCCCCCCAGCACCACAAGACACCCGCACCACCCACCGCTCACCACAAGGACACCCAGGCTAAGAGGTCAGTCACCACCCAACGCACACCTTCACCACACCACACCCACACCCTCACCACACCACAAATACACCATCACCTTTACTACACCCAAACCTGCACCCTCACCACACCACACCTTCTCCACATCCACATAGTCACTAGCCTACACCCGCCACCAAACCACCACACTAACACGCACGTCTGAAATATTGGATTTTAACTCCAGACAGGTAGACTGAATCACCTGGACATGAAAAACATCTGCACCGTGTGTATGTATGTCAGTGAATAGTTTTGTTTAAGAGTACTGCTTTCCCATATCTCGGCGTGTGATGCAGACGTGTCCAGCGCAGCGCCCCTGTGACGCACCCCCCCGNACCCAGATCACATACCACCTTATAAGTCACTCCACACCACACACCACCTTATACACGTCACCCCACACCACACACCACCTTATAACAGTCACCCCACACCACACACCACCTTATAACAGTAACCCCACACCACACACCACCTTATAACAGTCACCACACATCACACAACCGCACAGCATAGTTATCCAGTATCTCACACCACACACTTCCTCATTACACAGACATCCCACACCTCATTGCACAGGTAATACGCACCTCACACAACTACATAAGACAGGCGCCCCACACCTCCCCACACCTCACTCCCCACACCCCACACCTCCCCACCCCACAGCACTTCATATAACAGGTACCCATCAACAGTGGTGGTATAATAGAATGATACACACTCTGTTTTAGCCCAGACTGTTATGTAGATTTTTCATTTGTGGTAAAAAAAATAATAATATTCATATGATACTGTAATGCACCAGTTCTTGGAAGAGATTTTAATATGTGAGGTATTTTCTTGTGTATAGTTTTCCTGTTTTGATTCTTTTTAGTTTCTCATTCGTTTAAAAACTACGGTGTGACTTTTGACTGTTCCCTCGTTCCTTCCACTCCCCCGGTCAGTTGCTATCGCTGGAGTGCCACGTAGACGACCGCGACGCCCTGACCGACATGACGCTGCTGCACTACGCGGTGAAGGCGGGCAGCAACGGTGTGGGTGATCAGGACACGGCGCTGCAGGTAGGCCCCCAAAGCACACTCACACTGTATCTACCTGGCCCCGTCGATAACCGTTTCATGACCCGCATTGCATCATCATCATCATCCTTCTTTCTCGGTACTCCATACTACAACGGGAAGGATTGGAGCCACAGGTAAGGAAAGGGAAATGAGTTATCGAAATGCCAGTAAGGACTAAATGAAGAGGAGAAATTTCACACTGGCGCTGGAATTTAAGTAAACGCGAGTATACACAGCTGTGGAACCGCGCTTGCTCAGTGACTCCCTCGTTCGCCTGCCGTTCTGTGTGGCTCTTAGGTCTGAACAAAAAGCCTGGCGGACGTTGAAAGTGGTCGCTGGTGGCGTAGCATATGTACTTAATTATGGCAGCTTAGATTCACACTCTCTCGGTTCCTACAGACATTTACAGACAGGGACACAAGTACATCAACACTTGGATTTTCACACACGCCCCTGCTTCTGCCAAACACCCTTTTCTGATTCGTACTTGATCACCGTGGAGGGAGGATTAACTCAAACCACCACTTCTTGAGAGGGGAAGATCTGGTCCTGCAGTAGGCTGACATAAACATAGTATCAGCTGAGGCTATGAAAATGTTGATATGAAAACGGATTCAGAGTATTGTACAGAGACTTCAAGATGCTGTGTTAATTCTCACATTCACTTTCGGGTGTATAGCGCAGGTAATATCAGTATTAAAAGTCCAGTATTAACAGTTCTGAGGGACTTATTTAATGTTTACACACACATACACACACACACACACACACACACATAGATAGTCAGATATACATGAGGTTCATAGCCAGTATTTTGCAGCCATTTTACCTGCGCTGTAATACGCAAAGTATGTGGGAATGACACGAGCTTTATATCTTTTTTTGTGGTCGCGTTGTTTATCGGAGTAAACTTTAAATTACGCCAGCACCACTTTAATATCACCCAGCCTACAACATCCTTCCTCCCTGGGTATGATCCGCTCGTCCTGTCTCGCAATCTGTCCCAAACTCGGCTCGTCTCACCCACTTCCCTCCGTCCGCCTCAGTAGCGTATCCCATTAAACCTTGATCCTTCTTACTGAATATCTTAATCATCCCACATCGATCGCCACACCTCTCACAACGCCCGTTTTTTCAGGGTTTATTACCGAAGCATGTATACCCTTATATTTACGAAACTACCTGACAGCTGTGAGGACAGTACGATGTAATCAAGTATTCTCAGCGGTGTGAATGGGTTCTTAGCCTCCTCCACTCCTTATAAAACTCTTGGTGCGCAAAAACAAACTGCCATTGCCTTTTGATGACTGGTGAGTGGAAAGAAAAACATACTCTGCGTTGTTTGTTAAAGACTGAGTATATTACAGACTTAAAACCAGACAAACAGTGAGTCGAGATTTAAGAGCAATGAAAAAAATACGTGTAGAATTACTGAAATATCTCATCCACATACTTTTTTTTTTTTGTATTTTTAGGTTTTACGCACAATATACAGATGCCGATAATGAAGTCCTTTCACCCTTTTTTTTAATTTTTATTTAACGGTGGGGAGACAGGACGCTTATGGCTCACAATATCTGAAACAGGCTGGGGTGAGCAGGGGTGGCTAGTGGCGGAAGGAGGGTCATTTTAGGTGATCTTGGCGTCAAAGAAAATGCTACCTGGTCAGAGGAGAGTGCCATCACACACACACACACACACACACACACACACATAATCATGTGAGGAGAAGGGCCATTCACCTTGTAGACCTGCAGTGGCGAGAAGAGATTTTTCACAACTTGCCGTTTCTACATGCAGGGATGATTAATGCGTGGCGGTGCACTTGGTCACGTCACGCAGGCATTATGAAGCACAGTTCTTTCGTAGATCGTCCGGCGTGTGAGGTAAAGCCGAGAATGTTAAAGGCTTGAATGGTGAGTGAAGGGATGAGTGGCTAGTATCACGATTCGCCCTGGTAACATTTCAGCTTATGTACTGTCGTGCTTCCCTTTCTAGATCCTTCCCTCCTTGTCGCTGCGTGTAGCTGTGTGTGTGTGTGTGTGTGTGTGTGTGTGTGTGTGTGTGTGTGTGTGTGTGTGTGTGTGTGTGTGTGTGTGTGTGGGTAGATAGATAGATAGGTGAGTGATCCATATTGACCAGTGGAATTAATAGAGTGGTTAGGAAAAATACGGATGAGAGATTGAAGTTTATTTCCTGACGTGTCCATCAGAGGCCTTCACCAGAGAGAATACCATTTCTTTGATGTGTACACCTCTGATCGAACCGTCAGAGAATAAACTCCATTCTCTCACCTGTATTTTTGTAACCACTCAATTTATGTCCTGTATGTATGTATATATGGTAATTCTAGGTGGGTGTAGTTGCCTCCCACACACCACACTGCCTCGGGGCCTGTCGGGGAGGGTCCTGATTGAGCCACACAAGGGGAAAGCCTACACCCTGGCCACGGATACATAACACGCATACTCTCTAGTGCAAGAATGTGTAGAGCTGTCTCCACCCGTGACAGGCCCGGCTCCTCCTACCACTAACACCGTGCCGCTCAGTCCTTTCGGCGCTTTCATATTTTTTTGTCTCCTAAAATTTTGCCACGCCTCGCATTACTGATTTTCTTTTTCATTTGTTCTCCGCGGCTTCTCGTGCCTCCCCATCTTTGTATACTTTTTCTCTCTCTTTTCTAAAAGGAATTCATTTCACTAAAGTCAAGCGACGATTTGGTGTCCTGTAGAATTTTAGAGTATGTTTGGTTAAGTGTATCAGGTGTTTTAGATCACGTTAGCAGATTCGGTACTGCACGGTACCTGGTGATACTTAGTTATAGTCAAGGTGTAGGCAGGTGTGAAATGAGCTCCAGCATCTTGTCACAGCGCACTTCAATGATAAACTCTTGCATTCTACTTCCTGCACCCTTCAGGTAACCCCTCAGTGTCAAAACCTTTCCCTAAACTGAAACTCAAGTGTCATTAACAAGAATATGTATGTTATTTTAAAGAATGAGTTGCTGGAGGCCTAGTACTGTCATTATGAGTGGCCTTTCTTAAGTTGAAAAAAAAAAAAACATCTTCAAGAATCAAAGTTCAAAAGATATTGTGCTGAAGGGGTTAGAGGAAATTGCTTCTCATCTCTCCACCACGAGGAAGTACCCCGTGAGCTCAGTAAACTCCTCTGGCGGTAAAGTATAAGAAAAAATGAACAAGAAAAAAAATATAATCGCACTGAAAAGACAAAACTTTCTTTGGCCAGTTACACATTCTTTGGACTTGAGTTGCACCGAATTCTCTGCGTTCGTCCTAAAGCTCTTCCGGCAGACCCTCCGTGACTGCCGGCAAATCCTAAAGATAAAGACAACTTGCGGCCGTGATGTCACCAGATTACTCTTCTCTTGTTGCTCTGCCTCGTGTCTAAAGTGAAGGTGGGGAGTGCGGGAAACAGGCCAAGCGCTGCCACCAATTTTGTATTTTTACTGTATAGCCTACCAACCTAAGAAGAGAATTCGCTTTACGTCTCTGGTCAAGGTGGCAATTACGTACTTAAACTGCTCATTGTAAGGCTGGAGATCTACCCTGGCTGAGGCGGGAACGCTGAGGGATTAAACTTTGCTGAAATAACCTTCACTTTTTTTCCCACAAGACGCAGCGATTGATCATAAAGACACCCTGAATGAAACTGCCCAAGCGTATGCCACTATAAACTGACTGGTATGGGTGCAATGAGACGTGAGGGAGTGTGAGCAGTTTGTTGGGGCGTGGGAGGGCTACTGAGCCTCTTGGAGCAGCTTACATAGTCTGTGCCTTGAGTTAGGTACATAAAATTATCTCCTATTGTTTATAAAGCTGTCAGCCTGAGAAGTAAAGTAAGATGCAAATGGCTCTCTTCAGGTACAAATGTTGCAGCGTGGGTGGTGATTCCGATATCCAGTGCTATTTCCGCTAATTCCAAGGTTTGGCTTGCCGGATTTTTAAAACATAAGTAAATAAGATGTCGTGCCAGATAACACACATCAGCTAGGAGTTCAGTATGGCCTAACCACTTATCCTCCGCTACCGTAGCATTCCTGTAACTACTGTATGTAGTGAGCTTCTCCACACACGAAAACAGCTTCGCACAGGGGAGACTGAGGCCTCTGCACAAAGTCATCAGTTAAGTGGTGTTGAAATATGCATGGAGTCGGTTCAGCACACCTATCTGTCTATCTTGTGAATTAAGGGCGCTCAAGCTTTCTGTGGTGAATGGAGACTTTTCATTCATCGAGACTAGGCTGGCTACGTGCTTCCAATAGCCCTTCCACGTAAAAGAGGCAACAGCACTGAGACGTGTCCAGAATCAGTATAACTCATTGCTGCTACCAGTGTCTGCATTATTCTGTCCTTGTCTCACTGACCATAAAAACGAGGATGAGATGGGAATTATTAAATATTACTGACCAACTTTGAACCAACGCTAGTGGTTATAAAACAAGTGTGGAGTTTCATTTGATTGAAAGAAGGGGCCGAACAGAAATTGCTGACAGGTAGTACTAGGCCCGCTGGCTACAAGTTTGGCATCCCTGGAAGGTGAATCCATTCCGTCAGTGCCGTAGAATCCTCCATGTTTAGAAAGACAGGAAAACTCTTCGAAACTAGTAAGAAAAAGGAAACGAAAAGATGAACTACTTAATGACATGCGGATATGTAAACAGATGCCGAGTTGCTCCATGCCGAACAGCCAAGACATGTGTTTACTGTTGTCAGCGTGGTACCATTATTCAAACTGACACAGGACGCAGACGCTTCAAGTGAGAGGCGGGGGAGGGACGCTGCTGGTCACGCATTACGCTCCTCAACTTTCACAGGGAGCCTCCACAACCCCGCCTCGAGAAGGGCTGGGGAAAGTACGTAATATTGCTGCGAGGAAACGCGCTATTCTCGACCCAGACTGTCATTAATTGTGTGTTTGGCTGGCCGATGTTGTTCCTGCTCGCCACCGGCCCGTCAGTGAAGTGTGTGTGTGTGTGTGTGTGTGTGTAGAGGGGGGAGAGGCAGAAGGGAGTGACTATAGGCGGGGGAGTGTGGGTGAGGGGTGTGTTATGACGGCATCAGTGAGGGTAGCGGGTTGTGCTTGTGTTAGCAGTCCATCTCGCTGCTGGGAATTCTAGTTAGCTTCTCGGACAGGTCAGACTCATGGACAGAGTGTGCTGCCCCCTTGTCTCTGTTTACCCAATGGAATCAAGGGATGGACTGAGATTCGGCGAGAACTGACAGACAGATTTAAAAATACTCGTTCACTCGATATACGTGTTTTAAATCCTCCTCCTCCTCCTTCCTGAGAGTGGGGTGTGTTATGCTGGCACCGGTGAGGGGTCTGTCGTCAAGTGCGTCCAGACCTCACGCACTTTAGCCACCACACGCACTGCTCACTGCAAATTTCGAATCACCAACAACAGGACGCCATTTCTATATCATTCTTCCTGATGCCAAACTTTTACTAATTAGAGTAAAAGATTCAAACAGCGTCTGATAACATCACAGGAAATTGGCTTCTTTGTTACCGGACGCATTTTATTCAGTGCATGAGAGAGAGAGAGAGAGAGAGAGAGAGAGAGAGAGAGAGAGTTTTAATAGTAAAGGAAGAAAACAGACTATCTGACTACTCCACTTCATTGATCCTCAGAATGGAGTGTCATCGTCTGTTAGCATCAAAGAAGTACTGAAAATGACATCTTTGGGCTGAAGGAGCTGAGAATGTAGAACAGCATCATATATTTCTACACTGAAATAAATAAATCTGGACACAGTACATTAAATGGTAAACTTTCCTTCAGACAAAAACGAGTGACAGCTAATTAACAGCGATGAAGTCTCGAGAAACCAGCAATTTTGAGCGTCAGTCAGGGTAAACAGCCCTTCAGCTAGGGGGCAGTGTAACACCCAGGCAATATCTGTCCTGTCATTAATGCCACACGGTTTTATTTGCCGGAATTTGCCCCGACAGGTAAAGAGTTAAAAATACTCAGGTAACATTTTCTCGACAACTAACCACATTCAGGATTTTACTCTGGTTTTTTTTGTGTAAGGATTTTTTTTTTTTTTCACCGCCATACATATTCTGAGAAGAGGGGGGACTCGTATCATGTGAGGTATTAATCCAGCAGTATTCTTTTCTCAAGCCAGAGGTCGAGTGATATGCTTGCGCCGACCAGGATAGGATTCGCCAACGAACTTAGTCAACTCCCTCTTGTAACTTGAGTTTTGTTGGCAGAAGGCTTTGGAATTTCCTTTCTTTGTCGTTCCTGTAAAAAAAAAAAAATATGAAAACAACCTCGATAATTTCTCCTGTAACTAAGACTTGTTTTTTTGCGGTAAGACTGTGCGCTGTCCTTCCTGCACAAACAAACCCTACTTACGACAGGCAGTTGATCGTAAACTGTTGGGTGCAGGTTCAGGTGTGCTTGTGTCGTGATGTCAGCTGACCCTTAGGGGATGTACAGTACCGTTACATCCACATAACAAATACGTGTCGTGTTCGCTGAAGAAAATGTTCCAGTCGGTGTTCTCTGATCTTCATGTGTTCTAAACAGCTGGTCAGCCCTGGATTTGTCTTCTTCAAGCTGTTTTTTTCTCTTCGCCAGTATCTCCAGTCTTGAAGTGTATCCAGCGATAAGAGAATGAATGGAAGTCTCGTTCATGTCGGTCTTTTGCGTGAAAATATAAAACGAATTGCATCTAGTGTGCTACAAATCCGTTATTTTTTCGTATATAACTGAATTCTTTTTCTGTTAATGAAAGATGAATTTTATATATACTGTATATTTATTTATTTATTTATATATACACAAGTATGTAAGAAAACTGTGGCCCGTTAGGATTTATAAATGACCGTGACAGAAGCTACGTAAGATATACAACATGACAGCATAATTAGGAGGGGGCAGGGGAGGGGGGCCAGCCAATCCGTACTTTCACCCGGAAGAGCCAGTGAAGAAGGAGGGGGCGGCGTCCCCTCTTACACCACCTGCCCCCCCCCACACACACCTAAGGGGTAAACAAGTATTGCAGTAGAACACAAAAATACACACCAGTCATTACCATACCGCGAAATATAAAGTGTAGATGCCAGTCACGGTGGTCCTGTGTAACCTGTTGCGATCTTATCCCTGCATTTTTCGCAACAACCAAAGTCCATGCAAGCCCCTCTCTCTCTGCCTGGCGTTACGTGAGTCAGCGAGGGGCGGCGGTAAGCTGACGGTGAGTGACACTGCATACTACCGTCACACTGCGTCACCACATGCAGATCTCAGGGGTATATGGGCTCCAAAACACACACGCACACACACACACAGACGGAGATACAGATGAATAGATATACACAGATAGTCAGGTGGAGGGACACGCATATTTTCATGATGGTACTGTGCTGTATACACGGCAACTTATGGCAACACATGACTAAATGCAAAACGTCAGCTGCATTTAAGTACAGTATATATGAGACGCCAGAGTGTTACAGGAAAAATCTTAAGG
>JAGKTI010021304.1:3729-15818 GCA_018397915.1 Birgus latro | reverse complement strand
AAAAAAAAAAAAAAACACTGTGAAAGCAATGTAAAATACGAGCGCGTACGAACCTCCCACTCACGCTAATTCACCGCTCTTATTGTCATTTCTTATTCATATACACACTCACACTTTATTATTTCTAGTAATTTATTACACTTACATATATATCTACAGTCCTTTACCGCTTCCCACACAATGTATAGTAGGGGTAGAGGTCACGAGGCCTTTTATAATGGGCACAAAAGCAGCAGAAATGGAGGGGCGCGACTGCAATGGCAGTGAACTGAGATGTACGTATCTTGGTAGCCAAGAGTTGAAAATGTCAGCTGCTAATGTATATGCTAAGAAATAAGTCATAGGAAATCTAGACAATACATAAGAAATTAGGTAGTTCCAGGTGAATATAAATATCACTCAGGCTTCTCCCTTCCTTTCTTATATACATTTATGTTACAAGAGTAGCTCATATGGCATATTTCACAGGGGAAAAAAAGCAGGGGAAATTAGCGAACGAGTGCAGGCTGGATGTTGCCAAGTGATAATTAGCCAATTCCAGGTGTATGGCACTATCAATTACCTTATTTTTTTTATATACAGTATATACATATTATTTTGTATAAGAATAGGGCATAGGGCTCATTTCAATGGATGAAATCAGTGGAAAAATCCGGGGAAGATTTACACAGCGCAGAGTGGCTGAGCAGACGACACGAGAGGGTAATGGAGGGGAGGAAGGAAGGGGAGTCTAGAATGGGGGAAAATTGCAAAATTGTCAACAATGGATGGGAGTACTGATGACATTAGCAGCTCCGACTATTGTTGGACATTGGCAGTGCTGATAGATGATACAAGTCACCACCTGAAAGCCCAGGCAAATTCAGAACAACACAAAATCACAAAATTGACACCCCGCGGTATGATCCATTGCGCCCGAGCGTCACGGAAGTGATGACCCGCGGATAAGGGGTTAATGTTGCTCAAAGCACCTTACCTGAGGAAGGGTTTCCAGGCATGTTGCTGACTATCCATGTGGTGCAGCACTCATTAACTCCAATAATGTTGTTGCTTAACCTTAATCTGTCTAGCTGAGCAGATCCACTGACCACAAGCAAGCAACTGCTTCTGTGGGGATGTCCTAGAGGTACAGTACAATATATTCACCATGTAGAGATCTGGTGTCCCATGTGGCAGACAGTGCCTCACCAAGATCAGATCCTACCCCATGACAATGTAAAGGGAAATACGAGGACTCTGGCTCCTGGGCTGACACCGCAGCTGCTTCACTTCACCCAAGGTGCACAACGTCATCACATGTAGGTTCCTCGTCAGCACGTCATCTACTCTGTGGTGCTTACACATGTTTCTAACAAACCTAGATTTTGTCACATTTTTCTTCATATTCATACAAATATTAGTAATTTACATAAGCAAATACTTAAAACTGCAATACTTTACAGAACAGACCATCAAGGCACTGATACAAACTTCACAGAAGAGCTCACTCAGTTTCTTGAAGTAATTTCTTTTACACCTAGAGGAATGCTTTTTCATAATGATTTCACCTAATAGATCAGTAACTCAAAATGAATACCTTTTTCTATTAATTCCTTGAATTAACTGACCAGATTTTTTTTTATTCAAACGCGTCTCACTCAACTCATACCTCAGGACATGTCCTCAATGTGATTTTATCCCCCATTGGTTGCTGTTGCAAATCAGAGGTACAAGTTCATACAATCAGACCTTCAGTTTCCCACCACGCTTTGATCACTTTTGGTGGTAAATCCCTAAACTTCATTTTTACAGGAAGGTTATTAGGTTCTGAAATTACAGGAACACAGACCACCATCTGATCTGTTATGAAGTAAGTCAGCCCTAAACTGCTCTGAGTCTTAAAATCTTTCTTGACAATTTAATGGAGATACATAACAATGTGGTCAATTCTATCTCTGATCACCATTGTTGTGAAGTTAAAATGACACTCACTGTGTGCTGGATGTAACTGTTCATTGAATAATGAAAATAAATGTGCCACAAGACCATACATCCAAAATATAACATCAAAAATTTAACTGTTTGTTTTTTATCACTTCCTGGAAGTCATAACCATATAAAGATTAGATGACTGGGGACACCACTGGACCATCTCTCCCCTACCAATAATATCTACCATCACTGAAAAACACACTGTGATTTTAGGTTAAATTTTTGGGGAAAAGTAAAAGTGCAGATTATACACTAAGATTTATGTTAGATAAAAGTTACTGCTACCTGCCGTACCTGGCAAGCTGGTCAAGAAGGGTCACAAGCGTGGATCTAATGTTACTGATGCGACACAGAGACACAACCTTGCTATCCCGAGCAACATCGCCCATGATGGATTTGAAGTCATCATCAACCCGCCGGAAGCGACCCTGCTCCTTGGGAAGAGCTCCACGACCAAAGATTGGCTCCAGATATACCCACTTCCGCTGTAATAAAAAAGGATACAGTGCTTAACTCCTTACTCACCTTAATTGCATTTAATAAAAGAATGCTAAAAGCAACCAACATCCACTCAATCAATGTAGACTTATTTATGGGTAAATCTACAATGAATGATGAACAAATGACTTTCTGGAACCCAGGAAGTCATTTAAGATGCTGGGTGGTAACCATATAACCCCATATTCCCTGCACGCATAAGAAAGAGAGAGGGGGGTTTGGCTGGGGTTAATGTCCTCCAGACCCTTTTAACTTACTGGTAAAATTCAATGTGACCCAGAGGGCCTAGTAGCTAACCAAAGCCCAAGAAAAGTTGGCAAGTTTGCATGGCTATGAGAAATGTGAGAGGCATGAATGAAGACGATAAGATGTTAAGAAGTGGCAGACGTGCTTCAGAGTGGCAGGGATGCCAAGATGGTAATGTGTGAAACACAGATGACAGGATGCGAAGCTGAGTGAGGTGTGAAATGTGTAAGGTCAGATATTAATACACATGGAAGATGCTGGGAAGGAGTTGCACTGTTGATGAGTGATGAATGGCAGACGAGAATGAAAAATTATAAATGTGTCAGCTCGGGGTCCATGTATGTCAAGTTCCAGTTCACGAAGGTAAATGTGGCAATAACTGTTGGGTGTATGCCCTGCAACAATAGGGGTGAGGCAGAAGAGGTTAGGTTCTGGGATCAGCTGCATGCAGTGATAGGATAGATGCCCAGAAGTTATAAAGTGTTCGTGGTGAGTCATGAACAGATGTGACAATGGTCACATGATTCATTATGGAGTACCAGGGGACAATAATAATGAAAGACAACTGAAGAACATGTATCAGGAAAGAAGTTTTTGCATTTGTAATTTATATTTTAATCACAATGATCTATCTATCTATCTATTGCCAGATGCCTCAATCCCGCACAGGGTGGCCACAAACAAATCGCCTCCATGTTGCCCTGTCGCCCGCCATTTCACTACCCTGCTCCCAACTCACACCCTCCTCTCTCATGTACATCTCCACTCCATCCCTCCATCTCATCCTCGGCCTCCCTCTCCCTCTCCCCCCCTCCACCTCACTCACATACAGTCTTCTCCTCAGTCTTTCACTCTCCATCCTCTCCACATGCCCAAACCACCTTAACATGTTTCTCCTAACGCTTCCCATCACGTCCACATCCACACCATAACGCTCCTTCACTTCCTCATTTGTTAGTCTGTCTCTCCATGTGACTCCACATGCTCCTCTCAAATAACTCATTTCCACTGCTCTCACTCTTGACTTCTGTCCCTCCAACAAGGTCCATGCTTCACTTCCATATGTTAGAGTTGGTATCACAATACTGTCATGTAACAACTTTCTCACTTCCATGCTCACTTCCCTGTTTCTTATCACTGCTTTCAAGGAACCAGCAACCTTCCTTCTCTGCTGCATTCTTTCAAGCACTTCACCCTCCAGACTTCCAACCTTACTTAGCACACTACCAAAGTACTTAAATGCACTCACATTCTCCATATCGTCCCCATCCAATCTCACTGTACATTCACTGGCTTCACTTCTCTCAAAGACCATCACTTTACTCTTCCCTACATTTACCTTTAGATTCCATTTCTTACACACTCTCCCAAACTCATCTACCAAGCCTTGCAGCTCCCCTTTGTCTTCACTCAACAACACAGTATCATCTGCAAACAACAGTACAGGGAGTTTCCAAACACTGCCCTCTCTCACTAGGGCCGCTCCAACATCCACTGCCTGATCTTGTGTCTCTTTTATAACCCCATCCATGTAGATTAAACAACCATGGTGACATGACACATCCTTGTTTCAATCCAACCTTCAAATGGAAAGATTCTTTCAGTTTGCCATCAACACACACTGCAGCCTTAGCACCCTCATACATACTCTTCACTGCCTTCAACAACTTCCCATCTACTCCATATATTCTTAATACTTTCCACAATCCTTGTCTATCCACCCTGTCATATGCTTTCTCCAAATCCATGAAGGCTGCATTCAACTTCTTTCCCTTCTCTAGAAACTTTTCCACTAAAGATCGAAGAATGAATATCTGGTCTACACAACCTCTTCCCTTCCTAAAACCTCTCTGTTCTTCTCCAACTAATTCCTCAGTAATTTCCCTAACTCTGTCAATATGTATCCTACCATATACTTTTCCTCTTACACAATGAAGGCAAATGCCCCTCTGATTACCACACACTTCTTTTTACCCTTTTCCTTTGTACAGGGGAATAATTATACCTGACTTCCAATCCTCCAGGACTCTACCTTCCTCCCAGGCCAATCTGCACACCTTCCACATCCATTTTATTACTATCTCTTCCCCATGCTTCAGCATTTCACCAAACACTCCATCAATTCCAGGGGCTTTCCCCATTTTAACTTTCTTCATTGCTTCCACCACTTCCATCCTACTGATTTCTTCCTCTCATCTCATAACCCTGCTCCTCCCCGCCATTCCCCAGCCACTTATACTTGCATTACTTTCATTCTCTATGTTCAACAATTCGTTAAAGTGCTCTTTCCATCTGTTTACTTTTTCTCCCTTCTCCACTAGTAATCTACCATTTTTATCTATCACACCCCCACTAACTTCGCTGGCACCCTGTCTAGCTCTCTTTACCTCTTTCCAGAACATTTTCTTACATTCCCTCCACTTTGCACTCAAGTTCCTTCCAAATTCCTCATCCACTCTCTTCTTACTCTCACTAATCTTTTCATCTCTCTCCTCCTCTCTACATATAACTCTCTTGGCCACCTCTAAGCTTCTTCGACGTCCCTTTTCCTCATCCACTCATTATATGCTTTCTTCTTTTCTGCCACAGCCTCTCTCACCTCTTCCGTCCACCACGCTGTTCCCTGAACCCCCTTTCGTCTTCTCTTCACCCCACACACCACCTCACATGCTGCACAGATTTCTCTGTGAATATCTTGCACACACCTTCCACGTCCCCCATCTGCTCCAATCTATATTTACCCAATTGCTCCTCCACTTCCCTTTTATATTCAGCCTTTATTCCATCCTCTTGTAACTTTTCTACCCTCCTTGTAAGAACTACTTCCTCCTGTCCTTCCCTTCATCTCTTCCTCCATCTTGTTTGGTTTCTGATTCTGGCCACCACCAAGTGGTGGTCAGAAAGTCCACTCCCCCAACCTCTATATACTCTTGCATCCATTACACATCTTCTCATCATTTCATCCACACACACATAGTCAATCATTGCCTTCCGTTCATTCAGTTCACCATCCACCCTTCTCAACACTCGCCATGTATACCTATGGATCATTTTGTGCTTGAAGAGGGTATTAGCTAACACCAACCCCCTCCCAGCACAAATGTCCACTAAAGCACTGCCATTCTCATCCACCTCTGCAGGCACACCCCACTCACCAACCACACCATCCACCTTCTCATTCCCTACTTTTCCATTCATATCACCAATCAGAAACACTCTCTCATTCCTTTCAAACTTTTCCAAGCAGGCTTCCACATTTGTCCAGAACTCTTCTCTCACTCTACTTACACGATCTTGTGTTGGCGCATACACGCGCACAATCGCCCACATTTGTATTCTAACTTTCACTCTTACCCACACAATCCTTGACCCAACTGATCCATACTCTCTTACATTCTCCTTCCATCTGTTGCTCACAGCAATACACACTCCTTCTTTCGCCCTCTCATTCTCACCTACTCCCATGCATATACCCCATCCATACTCCCATTCTCTCACACTCTCACCTCGCCATTTAGTTTCAGTTATTCCACATATATCCACTTTCGCACTCTCAAGCACCTGTAAGATCTCTCTCTCTTTCACCTCATCATTCATACCCCTTACACTCCAAGTCGGAATCCTTACATAGTCCTTTGTCTGGTCCTTTTTCGTCCACTTTTGGTCAGTCCTGGTCCGAGGCTTCTTGTTCGTATTTTTAGTTAGTTGTTTTACGGGGTGGGGCACTAACCCACCACCAACCCTTTTAGTCGCCTCTTACGACAAGCAGGGATACTGGGGGAGAATGTTGAAAAAAGCCTGACTAATTATGTGCTTGTAAAGGGAAAGATGCCTGGGAGTTATGCTGATACAAGAATGGTGAGAGGAGCATGTGGAAGTTTGTTCAATCATATGAGTGTAGCATGCATGTTCAAGCAAAAGTCTAATGAGATACTGTACAAGGTCTGCCCACTTGGCTTCCCTGTGCACCTTTTGTGATATCAGCAGGAATCTTGGGGGGGGGGCTACCAAAGAGAGAAAACAAGTAAAGCTGATGGGTAACCAACAAATTACCACAATTTTCTAACTATTCTGTCACCCTTATCAGTGTTATAAGAATTTACTGTTGGTGATCCTAATACCGTTAGTAATTATTTACTAGTTTATTACTTCAGTACTTAAAACCTGATAAGTAGAGTATATGAAGCAATGAATAAATGAATTAGCTACTATTTGTAAACCAGTATTATGTTTTCCAATATATTTGTAGTCAAATATTACTGACATTCTTCCCTTAGTGCTAACACTTTTCACAATTACCTTTGACATTACTATCAACATAATGTCATCATCATCATCATCAACATCATTATTACTACCACAGCTCCATCAACTTCTATACATTTTTTTCCCACACTTACTTCAGACAAAAAAGGCCGTGCAGGACAATACAAACACAAAGTATCATCATTATCATCATCACCATGATCACTACTAGCACTCACCATCATCATGTAACTCACTACTATAATTCCCTAATATTCCATCTCTCTCTCTCTCTCTCTCTCAGCTAGCTTTAATATTATCATGTTCTTACCAAACTGTAACATTATCGTACAAAGTGTAATGCTACCCTTGGAGTGGGAAGCCAGTAAGAGCTTAGGAACTTGACCCAAGCACAGTCAAGATCCAACTGACCTCATTAACTCTACTGAAGACTAGAAGCGGTGGCATCTCTGCCGTGGGTCTACCCCCCAGAGGCTGTTGAAGCAAAAGGAGGAGGACAGCATGGGGGCCAAACCACCGCACACACACCACTGGCCCCTCACGGGGCCAGAGAACCTGGGAGTGGCTTCAGTCGCCCAGGCAAGTACCACATCACTCAACACAATACACAACAACACCATTTTTTCTACACCAAGAAATGACTCCCCGGCAGTCATTTCTTGAAGACTTCTTTTTAGCCGGTGACACTGAGAACAATCCAGAACCCACCAACAAAAACACATGTCCAGCAAGCTCAAAATCTATCCCTTTGAGCCAACAGACAAAGGGTTCAGTTCAGTGCAATTCCTGCAAGAACTGGACCCATTACAACTGAACAACACTTGCATCCAGAAAATATTACACAAACACCTGGACCTGCTCCTTCTGCTCCTTCCCCCCACCCACTAACCCCCTCACCAACCCCACTCCTACTTCCTCCATCCCTTCTCAGCCTAACACACCAATCCTTCCCACACCACCTAACCCCCCAACCTCTCCCATTCCACCCCAATCTAATTCACCCCAACCCTTACCTCCATCACAACTTTCTCCTATCTCTTCCCCTCCATCCACACCCCCACCTCCCCCTTGTGCTGTAGCACCCAACACAGATTATACACACAACATAAACATTCTTCAAATAAACACAGATGGCATTAATACCAAAAAACAAGAACTCACACAATTCATCAAACAACAAAACATACACACTACCATCTTACATGAAACAAAACTACGCAGAACACAAAAAACATCTACATTTCATAATTTCACCACCATTAGACAAGACCGGGCCGACAGCGGTGGCGGTAGACTCCTCACCCTGGTACACAAATCCATAAACTTTTCAGATACTAGTGCACACACACACACACAGTCACTTCTTCCCCCCACATGACACCAAAACAGAAATACAATCAATTAAAATATGCATTAGCAACAAATCACACATAACAATCACCAATACATACATTCCCCCTCAATCATCCCGCACAGTACCATACAATTACTCTCCACAATTACACCAAATAACTAACATACCCAACATTATCCTGGGTGGTAATGTCAATGCCAAGATGTTGGCCTGGAATGTCAATAACCCCAACACAGACAGAGGGCTGGTACTACAATCCCAAACAGATAATCTTTTCATTCATCACATCCAATCCTACACTGCCCCATGAGAAGCGTACGAGCCCGGGGCTAGGCAAATTGGTACTGACATTTAGGGTGAGAGTGACCAGCCTCACTCATCCCTGAGTGGCATTGCATGAGCAATAAACCCCAACCACCCCTTCGATATAAACCTCCACCGGCTCAATCTGATTGGAGTGCTGTAATTACCCACTAAACCACTGGACACCTAAATTTGGTTATATGATTACCACCCAGCGTAGTAAATGGTTCCCTGGTGTAAAGGAAACCATTTGGATTGTCACTGAGTGTAGAATCACCCACAGGCAAAAGGAAGAGGAAAGAATGAAGGTAAGAATGATGGAATATGGAGTTTAAAGTCACCTGTAGGCAGAAAGAAGAGGAAAGAATGAAGGAAAGAAAGAAAGACAGAAGAGGATAGAAGGAAAGAAGGATGGAGGGAGGAAAGAGCATACACCCGAGAGCACCACCACATCGAGCGAGTGGATGGTGAGCGCCCTCACCTACCATAATCTTTTCATACTCAATAATCTCCATCGACATACTCATATCCCACACCAAGCCCTCTTCCTCTCATCATCCTCAAATATCACCTTCTGCTCCCCAAACCTCACTCCCACAACATTCTGGACCCTTGGCTCTGACCACCTCCCAATCATCATCACTACCAAAACCAGAATCACCCCAGCTGGCCACAGACACACATACACTAATTATAAGAGAGCCAACTGGGAGGCCTTCACAAATGAAATAGAACAACACTTTGAAACATTAAACAGTACATCCATCACAAACATCAACACTGCTGTGCACATTTTCAGTACAATTATTCAAAATGCAGACAAAAAATACATCCCTAAAGGCAACAGAAAGAGACAAAACCCTCACTTCACACAAGAAATTCAAGACCTCATCAGTCAATGGGACACACTACGACACTCCCCAACACCCCATTCACAAGACACCGTACAACAAATACATGAGACCAAAACTCAAATAAACAATAAAATATCAGAACAGCAAACAATAAATTGGAATAATTATCACCAAACACTTGATCACAAAACAAACACCAGCTAACTCTACAAAACACTAAACAGCATCACACTCTTCAACAGCAACACTTCACAATCACACCCTGCCATCACAACAGCAGACACCATACCTTCAAACAAACAACAAGCAAACACTCTCATCAATCACTGTTCACATGTCAACCATCTAAACCCCTATCGTGATGACCGACGTATCATCGTATCATCCGATGCAAAAGACAGGTCCCCACAGACCCAGACTTCGCACCTTTCATTTACAACCAGACAAAGCACATCACTAGCAACCTTAAGGACTCGTCTTCCTGTGGACCAAACAACAGGTGCAACACACACCTTAAACACCTTGGACCAAAAGGCATACAAGCACTCACCAACATATCGAACTGCAGCTACTCAGCACAACATAATACCCAACATCTGGAAGCATGGCACTATCATCACCATCCCCAAACCCTACAAAGACCCCACGCTACCTTCCTCACACTGCCCCATCACACTCCTTTGCACCCTCTCCAAAGTCACTGAATGACTGGTATTACAATTTGTTACACCTCACACCCTATCCCCATCCAACATGGTTTTAGGCCACTACACTCCACAAACACACTTTTCACAGACAATACACAGAGAGTTTTTGAACCAAAATCTTTCCTTTTGTAACAGTTTAGACCCACTAAATATATATACATACTATTATGGAGCAGTGGAAATGAGTTATTTGAGAGGAGCATGTGGAGTCACATGGAGAGACAGACTAACAAATGAGGAAGTGAAGGAGCGTTGTGGTGTGGTTGAGGACGTGATGGGAAGCGTTAGGAGAAACACGTTAAGGTGGTTTGGGCATGTGGAGAGGATGGAGAGTGAAAGATTGACGAGGAGAGTGTATGTGAGTGAGGTGGAGGGGGCGAGAGGGAGGGGGAGGCCGAGGATGAGATGGAGGGATGGAGTGGAGAGGTATATGAGAGAGGGGGGTGTGAGTTGGGAGCGTGGTAGTGAAATGGCAGGGGACAGAGTGACATGGAGACGATTTGTTTGTGGCCACCCCGTTCGGGATTGAGGCGTCTGGCAATAGATAGATAGATAGACTATTATGGTAAGTATCAAAAACATGCATGGGCATTGTTAGGTTAACAGAAAATGATGAAAAGTGCAGTCAGGAAGAAACATACCATACAGACCTGAGATGGGCTTGAGGTAAGGGGTTCTAAGGCTATGGGGTGGAGATTCATTGTCTCCACCAAGTGGGCTTAACTCTTTGAGGAGGACTTCAACTTTAAATCCCTCAAAGCCATCAGAAACCACGGATTTTTCAGCATCAAATTGGCAGAAAGCAGCTCAGGTGCATGAAAACAAGGTTTTTCATAAAAAAAATACAGGATAACAGCAGGAGTACAGATTTTCATCAACCAGTGATAAAGAAAACTACTATAACCAAGTGGTGGGTTAGTGCCCATCCCTTAAAAAGAACTAAGTAAACAAGTGAAGAAAGTGCCTCAGACCAGGACAGACCATACATTGACAACCGAGGAAAGGACAAAAGACATTCTAAGGATGGGAATGTGGAATGTGAGAGGAGTCAGTGATGAAGTTAAAGAGAGAGAGATTGTTCAGGTGATTGAGGATGCAAGAGTGGATGTATATGGATTGACTGAGACTAAATGGAAAGGTGAAAGGATGAGAGAATGGAAGTATGGTTTAGGAATATGTGTGGAATTTAATGAGAATGAGAGGGCAAGAGAAGGAGTATGTTTGATGATAAGCAAGAAGTGGAAGGAGAATATAAAAGAGTATGGAACAGTGGGTGCAAGGATTGTATGGGTGAGGATGAAAGTAGGTATACAAGCTTGGGTGATTCTATGTGCGTATGCGCCGACAGAGGACCTAGTGGCAGGACTGAAAGATGAGTTTTGGGCAAATGTAGAAGCATACAATGGAAAGGTTTGAGAGGAGCGAGAGAGTGTTTTTGATTGGGAATGTGTGAGTGGATGGAGTGGTTGGTCAGTGGGGTGTGCCAGCTAAGTAGTAGTAGTGGCTGTTCCCTATGCAGTCTGGCCAAACAGCCCCGAGTCCCTAACGAAGGCCACGGCCGAGACCGGGCTTTCCCACAGAGCTCTCAAGGAGTGTATGTTGTGTTGTTGGCGTAGGTGATTCTGAGCAATGCAGTTTTCCATAATGTGCTTAATAGTACGGGGTGCTGTGTTACATCTTGGACAGGCGTCAGCAACAGAGTCATCCAGCCTCTTACTGAAAGAGCTGGATGATGCCCACATCTCAGCCAGGCCAGGTGAACCATGTCCTTACAAGGGAAACAGGATTCAGAAGGATGGATATCAAGAGGCCATGCATGCAGCTGTGTGTTGTCTTCATCCCCTAAACCGCGGGGTTGTGGGAGGAGGTCCTGGCACTTCCCGCCAGTGG
>JAGKTI010021303.1:620-15818 GCA_018397915.1 Birgus latro | reverse complement strand
TGAGAGGAGCATGTGGAGTCACATGGAGAGACAGACTAACAAATGAGGAAGTGAAGGAGCGTTGTGGTGTGGTTGAGGACGTGGTGGGAAGCGTTAGGAGAAACACGTTAAGGTGGGCATGTGGAGAGGATGGAGAGTGAAAGACTGACGAGGAGAGTGTATGTGAGTGAGGTGGAGGGGGAGAGAGGGAGGAGAAGGCCGAGGATGAGATGGAGGGATGGAGTGGAGAGGTATATGAGAGAGGGAGGTGTGAGTTGGGAGCGTGGTAGTGAAGTGGCGGGGGAAAGAGTGACATGGAGGCGATTTGTTTGTGGCCACCCCGTGCGGGGTTGAGGCGTCTGGCAATAGACAGATAGATAGGAAAAGAAATTAAAGTTAGGAAGACACTGTGGTACACACAAACTGTGTAGTATGTGCTGAGGCTGGTAACGGTATTCTTGTGAGCGTGGGAGATTTTCAATTTCGTCTCTCTTACTAGTTTTTGAACAGTATACATACATACTTAATTCTATGTTCGGATTGTCTTTTCATTCCGACACTAATTGCATTTATGAAACACAACAAGAAAGAAGAAAGTAAAATAAAGAAAAATAAGTGGTGAGAAGAGAAGATACTAACGCTTCTAAGCGTAAGTGAATGCCTGTCCAAGGGTGAACCGACAGAGGAAAAAATATTACTAATACACAAGCGTGTCGAAGTTATAATGCAAGAGCGAAAAAGAGGACTACAAACGGTACGAGGTTGATGAAACCAGGGTTGGTGTGTACAGTACAGCCATGAACCATAGTTTCTGTTCACCCTCTGATCATACTCTTGGCTGGAAAGAAGTCGTAGCCAGGGTTTCACACCGATCAACGATCTGCTGTCCAGTGTTAAGTTAGTTGTTCGATACTTTGTTAGACCTTAAGAGGAATATTTTGTAATGACACTGTTACTCATGCAGTCTAGAAAAGCTTTGAAATACCAACATCTTCGTTCAGACAAATGACTCATGAGCGTATCTAAAAAAGATGGATTGGAGTGGGGACAGTTCTAGAAATGCTGTCAAACCAGAAAGCATGCATGATTGCCTTTAGCATCCGTAAACTTATAATATTTTAATCCAGTTAGACTATTACGACTCAGTTTCAGTAAAAAATATTCGTCTGGTGTTAGTTACAATGGAGAACAAGAGTTTACCGATAATGATTTAGTTAATGTTAATAGTATAAACTTCCTCTGGTTTCTGGCTTTCATTCTCCGTTGATTAATACCGTCTGGTGTAAACCAGAAAGGATGCGAGAACAGACGTGATCATGAGAAGGTTAAAGCTTTTTGGATAAGATGTAAGAGGTGCAAAGAATTATGAGCAACGAGAAGTTAATGACTTAGGATTCATATTACTTGACTCATGTACCTACAGACATACGAAGATTAGCCTATACTCTAATGTACTTACTGGAGTAAGTGCTTGGGATTAGTTCTCTATATTACGTACGGGGTTGCTGATCGTCTCTTGATAGGGTTGAGAAGAAGTACAGAAGGTATATGCTTTAGCGAATCTTTTTTTGATGCTCTTGATTGTCATTAAACGTTAACTATGTTGTTATGAGTATATATTACGGTGCACTCTTAACCTCTAATCAATCACCAAAAGGAGTAAGGTAAAGCTTACAAGAAAACTAACTTACTTTACACTGTAGCATCCACACACAAAAACAAACCATAGGCCTCACAATAAAAATAGAGAATGGGTTATTTCTCTTACCTAACTTACAGTATATAAGCTACGTACTCGTAGCTTGAGGAACTAGGAGAACTTGTTAGTGATAAATCCAGATTTAATCAAAATACCATTGTATGTAGGGAGGTAAACCAAAAAGGGAAATATTGCACAGACTATGTGTTTTGTAATCAGAGTGAACAAGTGTGTCTGCAGAAATGTTTTGAGTGATACACTGTGTGTCTAATGGGAAATGTGTGTAGTGGTAAAACTGTGACACTGTCTGTCTCTTGCTAGGTCCTCACACTTAAATATTAGCTTACTCCGCTACGTTAAAGTTAACAAGCCAATGTTCTGCCTTAAGTATAATCTCCGCCCAGTTACATACAAAGGAAGCTCAGCTACCAAATACAAGTTAACACATCGTGACTCTTAACCAATGAAGAGTTGTTAAGAAGGCGGAGCTGGTCAGTCAGTGGAAACCACTCTCATTTGCCCCTCCGTCATCAAAAAAGTCAGGTAAGCATGTTCCTGGATTATACAGGATTGTCTTAGCAATCTTTCAGATTCTCTCAGGCAGTTTGCATATCCCAGCAATATAACCAGTAACATCAACTACATGCATTCGTGATATTCCTCCATTAACTATGATCCAGTCTGAGTTTTCTATGCTGCCTAATAGAGTTGTTTTAATCACTGACACATCGAATGTGATTTCACTTAAATCATGAGAAGTGTGTGTTCGTTTGATGAGGTCTACGATTTTATGTAATTCTGAAGCTATACCTGTTAAAAAATTTCTACTTCCAGAGAATTTTTTTATGAATTCTGTTTAAATTCATCATATGTCTCAACTCGTAAGAGTTTATCAGACTTGAGCAAGTTTCCAGCTGGACATCTTTCTTGATTAATTGTAGATGGAAAGCATGCTATTCTTTCTCTCTCATCCATTACACTTCTGACAAATAGGTGATCACCCTCATTTATGAGTGTGTGGACATCAATTCTATCTTTCGCAGTACCTGAGATTTTATGAACATTTTTGTCTTCGTGATACACATATATTGGAAGTTGATTACTGTATAGATTGGGTGGATTCTGTGAGGAAATGGGAATCACTGTCGCCTGTTGCACTAGCCATTGTGTTTGTGTGTTTGTCCAGATTCACTTGAATTCCCATGCTATTGTAATTAGGGAAAGTATCATGTGTGTTTCCAGATCTGTGTACACTGTTGTATAAATTGTTTGGCTTTAAATTTTCATAAGTATGTAAAGAGTGTCTATAATCATCGTTATCTAGATTTGAAAAACCTGGCCATGAGACGTCATCATCCTCGATTACTCCTACAGCTGATGTGTTTGTTTCTTGATCACGTGTTTGTGGAGAGTAATGTGTGTTATTTCCATTTTCCTGTCGGTCTTCTAACTGTGAGTCGTTATTTGTTTGTTGGGGATTTTCTACAGAACCACTTGCTCCCCCTAACTGTGTATCGCCATTGGGTATCGCTAATGCTGGTGCTTCTTTCAGTATACTGTAATAATACTAATCACTAGATCGCATTAATAAGCACAGATTGCGAATGAGAATTGCCCAGTTATACTTATAAAACACGTTTTTTATGTTTGTACCAAATGTATAATTGTGTATCACTTATGTATTGACAGGAATAATATTTGATGATTATATAAGCTGGGAATGAATGAATGAATGGTAAAAAGGATAGTATATGTATGCCAGAGAAATCGCCTACTGGGAAGAACAAAAGTAAAAGTACATTTACTCACTGATGTCAGCAGATATGCGTTGCTCTGGCTTCCGTCGTCAGCAGATGTCGTCATCAGTTGGTTAGGAAGGTCTGTAGGCAATCAGGCAGGCAGGTGCAGGCTTGCAGGCAGGCGCAGGCTGGCAGTCAGGTACAGGCTGGCAGGTGCAGGCTGTTGTCAGGCACTTAGAATGATTGACGTGTTATGCTGCAGTTATCTTACCTCGTCAACACTCGACGTCATTACTGCGGTGTCAACACTGCTTGCTTGTTGTGGTGGTGAAGATGTCGATGAGGGTGGGAGGATGACTGTGGAGAGAGGGAGACTGGTGGGGGGTGGTGGTGAACAGTGGTGGAGGTAGTGGTGTCAGGCACAGGTTGTCGCTCCCCCAATCACAACGCTTGGTCGGCACCTCCTCGCTTTCTGCTTGCTTGTTGTTGCTTGTACTTTATCACTTTGTTTGTAGTATGTGAAACTGTTGAATTTTAATCGTGGAGTTTTAAATCGTAGAGCTGCGTCGATGCTGAGCAGTTTGATTGTTGTTTGCAGAGCAGTCGTAGATTATTCTGATCGTGAAGTAAATTCTTAATTTGTTCGGTGATTGTTGCTAGAGATTTTACTGAGCTTTGTTTTACCAATTGCATATAAAGTCTTGAGGTGTAGACTGACTGTAGTCGGATCGTTTTTGCCGCTCTCCACCAATGTCAAAGGCAGCCAGATGTCAGGATTATCTGGCCTTTATCTACTTTACTATAGAGAAAGAAGATGTATTATCTTGTCTGGTTGACTGAGGAGACCCGGGGAGAGAAAGAATAAAAGTTGGAGTTGTAGGGGAACGTCAAGGTAGGTCGTCTCTGTCGCGTTATCCTCTTCGAATTATAAGCGTGGTGAGGTGAGGAAATAGGCAGCTTGGGATTGATGGAGTTTTGTTGTGAGAAAGTTGCATGGCTTAAAGAGCTTGACGTGACCCGTGTTTGGTTAGTAGCAGTTTGTTCTTGCTAACGTCATCCCACTCTCACTCTCTAGCTCCTACTCTCCTTGTCCTTCCCTCTTCCCTGGCTTCTCTGGTGTCGATCTTACTGATTTTCTTAACTCTCCTACATGTGATTTCAGACTTGTATCCCCCCTCTGACTTCCGGCTAAAGTGTGTGGGTGTACGTGTGCGTACGTATGTGCGTGTGTGTGTGTGTGTGTGTGTGTGTATGAAGGGTCTACACTTCCGATGCGTGAACGGTTATCAGGTCATCCTGTGTTTGGAATACATGAGTGTCTGGCTACGGGGAAATGTATCTAACCTCTTCCTGGAGAACTCAGACATAGCTACCTGTCTTACATATTGTTTGTTACCTATAGTTACATAGTTACATATTAATGCCTACACTGTCTCAACCATGGCTGCAAGTATGCGAGCAAACGGCTCCATAAATCAGGCACACCGCTGCTGTGCTCAATACCTTTGATCGGTATTTTGCCATCCTCCATAACGATCATAAGAAGACATGACGAGACAACACTGCCTAAGCCGCAATCTAATGACACTGAGTGCTCGTCTTCATGTTAGGGACGTCACCTGGAAGAGGAAAGCTAATAAATCAAGATTCTCACACCTGCTGCACAAGTGTGACCTCTGGGCGAAAATATTGGTAAGGATGAGAAGCATTTTGACCATGAAGAAATTGACTTTCTCATAGCGATTTCCAGCCTGAAGACTAATCATTAAGGAAAGGGTGTCATTAATGTACTCCATAAAGACACAGTTGCCCTTGGCATTCTCATCTGCTTTATATGCAAGTACTGTATATGACTACAGCCCACGTACTGATTAAGAATTGTAATAAAAGCTGGAATAAATCATCCAGACAGCTGAGAATCCATGTGACAAGTCAGGATAACTTCTTGGCATGCATGCATGAACCTGTTGTGACACTGTGTCTTGTTCATTTGACTACGAAAGTAACAGTGTGCAGATTCATGACCACTAAATTCCCAAGCTGTGCTGTGTTCTAGACGAGGAGACTGCGACAGAAACAAAGTTGATGGAGAGGGGAGGAGAGTTCGGTGCACTCTACAGTCTGCCTAAAGACGGCGAAGTACGCAGTGTAAGTCTCCTCACATTAAAGCGCTGCCTCCGACAGACGCATGACAGTCTCTGTGAACACATGCTGAGGGCCCATCTGCAAGTGATGCTCTGGAAGGCAATAGACGAGCAAAGTGCTTCTCATCACAAGTTTGGCCTGGGAAATCGTTAATGGTGATCGCGACAGCACCTCCAGAGGTGAGGGATGTAGTTAGGTGTCAATGTGGAGCCAGTGCAGAGGTGAAGGAAAGGCATGTGCGCAGTCCAATTGCAGTTGCTTCATGGTAAATCTGTCCTTTTCCATTTACTACCACAATTCTGTCTTAAATGACTGTCATTACTTTCTAACCAAGTCTAGTAGAGGTGATGAGGAGGAGGAGTTAGAAGCTGGGGAGAAATGAAAAGTAACATGATGTGCGTATAATACTGAGGTCGGTACACTGCTGGCCGTCGATAAGTCACTTTCTGTTGCTGCCTGTTCACAGTCGGTTACTGTCAGCTTTCCAGTCACTTGTAGAACAGTGTCGACTTTCCACAATATTTTTTCTATTGTCTCCACGCAGTCACTTGTAGTATACTGCTGAATGACTGGCACTTATAGCCTTTTGTTGAATCCGCTTGGTCATTTGCGATATATTGTTGTGAACTTTTTGTAAGAACTAAAAATGTCAGCCCACTGCTATGGCATTTTATTGTTCTAATAAAATACCAGACATTAAATTAGCTTTCTCGAACAACTTAATACCAAAATCATCCGTGTAACACGTTCAGGTCATAATCTGTACTTGATTTCGAATTTAACCGTAATCATACGTCAGTCAAACTGGATTTTCTGTTGCAATATATTATTACATTTATATTTTAACATTAACACAGAATTAACCACACCCAAACCCTCCTTTTTATAACCAGAATCATCCTTTTACCAAGCTCCAGTTAAAAGTTATATAAAGTTTTTCTGCTTTACCTAAACTGTGACAACGATCTTTGATGAACAGATATTTTGAGAGTTGTCCAAATTTGTCAAGCCGGCATCCGATTAATTTCACATCTAAGCCCTGTATGGTTCATGAACCCATCAAGGGAAAATTATATAATATCAGTAATTTCCAGGTTCAGGATGTCGCAGCTAGACTAAGAGAAGGAGGCGGTGGAAGGGGAGAGAAGAGAAATGAGAAAGTAGGGAAGGAAGATCAGGGTGAGGTAGAAGTTGGTGAGTGAGGAGTGATTGGGTTAGGAATGGGGCGAGGATGGTGTGAGACAGAGGAGATATCTGAGGAGGGATGGAGGAGAGGACGCGAGGGTCAAGAGGAAAGGACAGGAGAAGGCTGGAGATGCAGTGAGGACAGAGGAGGGGAGAAGGGTGAGAGAGAAGGCAGAGATTACGGGGGAAGAAGTGGAGGAGAGGCAGTCACAGATGGGAGAGAGAAGCAGGAGGATCGGGAAGGAAGAAGGGGGATATAGACGAAGAGCAAGAAAGGGAGTGGAGAGGAGAGGGAAAGAGCGAAAAGAAGAATTGAAAAATCTTCGAGGAAAATGGGAAAGCTAGGGAAAAATTAACAAGACGAGAGATGTGGAGGAATGGGGAGAGGAGGCTAAACCATTCCTTCCAAGAAAAAAAAAAAAGACAATACAACAGAGGGTCAAATTCAAGATCCGTTCATTTCGAGATGCCTGGACACACTGCTTTTGAAAATTGGAGATTGGAGATCATAGGAAGCAGGAAATACAGACAGAGGGAGACAGTTCCGGAGTTGACCTGTTGCATAAATGAAGGACTGGGAGTAACAGTTAACTCTTGCATTAGAGATTGGACAGAAAAGGGATGAGAGTTTGTTGCTAGACGGGTGCTACGCACCCGGCGTAGCGGTGGAGGAAAGCAAGCAGACAGTTCAGAGGAATATGACCATTGAAATAGCGATAGAAAAAAGATAAAGATGCAACACTGCGGCAAGGAGATAGAGGTTGAATGGAGCCAGGAAGAGGAGGAGAGCTAATGAGACGAAAAGCCTTTGATTCCACCGTGCTGAGAAGAGCTGTATGTGGGGAGCCTCCCCACACAAGAAAGTTGTACTCTACACAAGGGCGAATAATACAACAACCGTGCAAGGGTTAAGAAAGCACAGAGCCACCTTAGTGCACCTAATTTCTTGGAAGCAGATTTTTTAAGTGAGGTAATATGATCTTTCCAAGAGAAATTCCGAGAGAATGAAATCCCACGTATGATTAAGGATGGTGCAGGACTAAGTTGAATATTGATAAAAATCAGAGGATACTCCTGCACAAGTCAGACATTAGGTGTGCCATAGTCTCATCCCTTTGTTGAAGTAACTGCTGAGATGGATGCTGCAGGAAGCGAATGGAAAGGTGAAGGGTGGAGTCATAAGCGCATAGTGGATAGGGTTAGATGTACTGCTTAGAAGGTTATTGATGGATAGAAAGAGCAGAGTTGGTGATAGGACAGTACACTGAGGAACACCACTATTGATAGCTCTAGGAGAAGAACGGTGGCCGTCCACAACAGCGACTATAGAACGACCAGAAAGGATGTCAGAGAAAAAGGCACAGAGAGAAGGATAGAAACCGTAAGTGACAGTTTTGAAATTAAATATTTATGCCAGACTCGATTGAACGCCTTTGAAATGTCAAGTGCAGTGGCAAAGCTTTAGCAAAAGTCCCGAAAGGAGTATGACCAGGAGTCTGAAAAGTAGGTGAGAAGATCGCCAGTGGAGCATCCCCGGCGGAACCCATACTGACGATCGGAAAGAGGGTTGTGATAGGATAAGTGCTTTGAAATTTTTTTGTTAAGAATCGATTCAAAAAATTTTGAAATACAGGATGTTAAAGCGATTGGGCGATAGTTAGAGGGCTGGGATGGGCTGAATGACAGCAAACTTTCAGCAATAAGGAAAGGTGCAAGTTGACAGAACAATTCTTGAGGACAATAGGAGAGACCCCATCAGGCCCATATCCCTAGTCTGTATTGAGGTCAGTGATGGCAGATAATACATCAGCTGAAGAAATTTCAATGTCAGCATTAGGAAGTCAGAGGGGGAAAGTGAAGGAGGAACAACACCAGAATTGTCTAATGTGGAATTTGAAGAGAAAGTCTGAGCAAAGTGTTCTCTTTATAAGTAGAAGAAACAGCTACAGATCCATCAGAGTGGAAAACAGAAGGGACAGATGATAAGGTAAAGTTGTTAGACTGGTTTTTGGCAAGGCACTTGAAGGAACAGGAAGAATTTGAGTTGGAGAAATCAGAGCATTTAGTACAAGTGAAATTATTTTTAGCAGAGCGAAGAACAGTCTTAGCACGATTCCGGCCAGAAACATAAATGAGATTATATCCATGGGTGGGTTGGCTCCGGTACGTTTTGTAGACCCACTCTTTGTTGTGGACAACATTAGAATAAGCGTGATTAGCCAAGCTTATTTTATTTTTTATTTTTTGCATTAGTCACACGATAAGAGAAAGGAAAGTATGCTTCCATGGCCAAGAGAATAACCTCCGTAAGGTGCAAGGCTCTCGGACATGGATGCAATAATCATTCCAGGGAAAATCAAAGAAGTACTGCCTGATGGCCTCCCATTCAGCAGCCCCCAAATCCCACAGGTGTCTCTTCTTTAGAGGGTCCACAGGTCAGGTTAAGGTGATAAGGTTGTGATTGGAGGAACCCAATGGAGACAAAAGGTTAACAGCATAAGCAGAAGAATTAGTTGTAAGATTTGTTGAAATGATTATAGATGTGGAATGTGTAATTATTATTGTTGTTGTTATTATTATTATTATTATTATTATTATTATTATTATTATTATTATTATTGTCATTATTGTTATTATCATAATCATCAATATTATTATTATTATTATTTTCACAATTTCATGATGAGAAAAACGAAATATCCTATACTTGTCCTCGATTCTATTGTATTATACTCGAAAGCACATCAGTAAGCACATACGTGGTGGTAAAGTCTGGGTAGAGTAAAACAGTGACTTATGATCTGGATATTCTATTGCAATGTGGTGGGTGCTTGATGGGATACGTTATAAATTTCGTTTGGTTCCTGGCTGGGGAACCCATCTCAGACCTGAGCCCGAAACAGAAATTGAATTACCGTGAATATTATATAAATATATCTGGGTAAACTTATGTGATCTGGTTTAGACCACTGACCACTCAGCTCACTGAAATACAAGTCAGTAAGAAAAAAATCGCATGGATGTTTATGACTCTCCCTTTAATGCTGATGCACGAATCTCCTTGCTATGTGTTAAAAGCGCAAATTTATAAATTACTGAATTTTAGATAAGTTACGACCTGTCAGTGCAAAGAATGATGGTAATAACGAATAATAGCCAGTCCGTAATATATACTAGTGACCAGGTACGGTGTTTAATAGACCAAATAATAATAATTCAGTGCTACGATGTGAAGGACTGGCGTATAAGTAGCGAGTCTCCGATTGTCAATCATAAAATTATAGAAACCAAAAAGATTATTCTTAATGATTATGATTTTTCTAAGAGTAATACTTTTGTAATTTCAGTTTTATATGCCATTATATATCTCGCGGTTAGACATGAAAGTAAAAAATATCTACGACTATTACAAACATGGAAACCAAGTAGACTGCCAGTGTGAGACATTGATGGCATTCAATTCATCAGCCAATCAAAAACCAGCAGCATCGTTGCACCTTTTATAATAGCAGCGGTTAGCAACCTTTTTTCTGGTCGTGCACCCCTTAGCGTTGGTTTACATATTCATGCCCCCCCTCCAGCCTTGGTCAACATATCCACCCACCCACCCCATTTCCTGTCATCATTTGACTGGACAAACTTATTCTAGAATTATTAATATTCTTACACCTTAGGGTTAGTTCATACGTCGAGAACGACACGAAGACATGCCAGGCAGTTAATCTGAGGCAGCACACTTCTGTGTTTTATTACTTCTAAGCACAGCTGATCTACACTTGCAAAACACTGACTCTCTCTTACGCCACCTCCGTCCTTCACTGATTATAACTCACTCACTGTCCGATCACTGACTACTCTGCCCTTCACTGATTACCTCTTACTGTCAGACTCACCCTGTCACTGACTCTATCTCTGCCCATCCACCACTGACTCACTGACTGGCTCACTGTTCACTGACCGTCCTTTAATGATTGTGAGTCTCAGTGTCTGACTAGCTCTGACTCGCTGTCGCAAGTAGCCTAAACTAATGGTCCACTAGTCCCTGGTTCACTGATTAAACTAATCTCAACCATCCTGGGGGAAGGATGGTCCTTTAAGTGCCCCACGACCCTCCGACTTTCCCTACCAGCACAGCCCAGAACACTTTCTAGTCCAATCGAGAACTTATATATTCTCATGCAGTAATGCATTTAAATTAACAATGCACAATAACTGCAATGATAACTAAATCCTAAGGTAAGAAAGTAAACAAAACAGACATGTCAAAATCTCTAGAATGTTCATTGCATCTCTAGATACAAACATTAACCTAACCCTACAGCACAACACTTAATTTCTAGAATATTCCTCACATCTTTAGATAGAAACATCTAACCCAATCCTACCAAAATAACACTGCCCCTCCCTCAATATGTGTCGTCCCTGACACAACCACTTAATTCTACCTACGTACGAGTATGTACAGCATAAGTTTGCAGACTAACAAGTCGTTCCTGTCGTCTCTGCTGCCTAGGTCCTACGACATGAAGACATGAAGCAAATGCTGTCACTGTCAACTCCGTTATTCCCCTGGACACTCCTTTCATCTCCTGTGTCCAGCAGAACCTTGGCTCAACTCCAAGTGCACTTCCCAGGTCCATGATATCTCCTGTGTAATATACATCGGTGCACTTCACTAACAGCCTCTTCAGCTGCTCTACCGGTGGCTTCTCCAGACAATGGGCACTCCTGACAAAGTGGTCAGGTAGTTCTTCCCGGGGCTTAACCATACTCCTTTTTGCATGCACTGATCGGTGGCTCCTGATCAACTTCTTGGCACAACCCAAAACTATGCCCTGATGTATCTTCTTAGGACAAAGCGGAAATTTTTGCTATGTTGCTGGCTACTTCTTCTGTCATAGGGTCAATTAAGGTCAACTAAGGTCGTGCCTGCCATCAGTCCTTCTTGAATCATGACGTGGCTTCTTTGCTCTGCCAGTCCCTGGGCAGTGTGTAGTGTATTGTAGATCTTGCAGGGCAGCAGCCTCTCTGACTCAGGAAGGATAAATGTAGCCTGTCTTGTAATCACTAGTAGACTTCCATACTCAACGGTTTTCAGCAGAACACTCCTTCCTCCTAGATGCATTTTCATCAAAAGGAAGTTAAGCAGCCATTGATGGGACACCAGGCAGTGCAAACCCAAAATGTAAGGGGTCCCCAGTGTCGGCCCCACAACCAGCCAGGGTCTCTTTCTCTCCTCCCTGCCGCATCCCAACACCCACCAGCTCCACAAGTCCAGTTCAGTACTGTGTAACCCCTACAGCTGCTGCAAAGTCCCTGGAAGCTGCCTATGACCCACCACTTCCAGCTGCCATTCTGATCCTGTTTCAACAATCAATAGGCATGATACTCCCTCAGTCCCACCATCCCCCCCTCCATGCATCTGTTACTGGCACCTAAGGGGTGTACTGAGTGCTGACCCTCAACAAAACACTTGTTCAAGGACTTTGACCCCATTACTCACTTGGTGTATTTCACTTCTTACTTTATCCTCCACTATACAGGGACTCTATTCCCTCACTTCTCTTACCTGGTCACTTATTCTCCAACCCTCGTTCTATACCACCTCTTGTTTCTTCAGTTTTCTGGCCCCATCCTGCAGCTCCTCTCATAGCTAGTGAAGCTCCTGTCTGAGCCCACTTAGCAGTTCCACTAGTCACGCATGGTGTTGTGCTTGGGTTTCTTTTTGTTCTTCTTGATTTGCTCCTAACACTGCGACTATATCTTTTTGTCCTTCATATTACTTCTATTGTTCTTCTTGATGTGCTTTTTGCTGTTCTTTTGTTCTTCCTGCTGAACTTTCAACATTGAAAGTATACCCTCCTTTTGTTCAACTTGCTGTACATTCTAATATTTCTTTATTCTTCATAATACTTCCCTGTTATTTATAGTTTTTCTTTCATTCTTCTTGCTTTTCTCAACACTGCAATCATATCTACCGGAGATGCATCCACCATTTTGTCAGCCTGTCCATGCATCTCCATCTGTCAAGGTGTATCCCACTCCTGACACCATTTGTTACACATTAGCCCCTACGACCCAGGAAGCGGCATACGCCATGGCAAAATGGGTGTCAAGGGACTGCCGGGTGATGGGAGGAGCCGCTAATGTATTCCTGCCATCATTTGAACAGGTCAGCATTTGATCTCGGCAGAAAAGGGTAGGGAGACACTGTCGCCACCTCACGCATGCATACCTCAGTCTTCTCTGACTCTGGCGGATGCAGAATGATAATTTCTGAAACTTCTTGTCTGATTCCATTCCCGCCTGATGTGGACCCCTGGCCTCATCCACCTCTGCCAAGCCTCTTTCCATGGATTCTAGGAAAGGGCTCAGGGATTGTGCCATAGGGAGTGCCTTGGATGCAACTGTGTTTATTTTATCTTGTAGTTGAGAAGTTATCATGCTGAGAGCAAAGCCAAAGTTGGGGCTGCGCGCTCATGCACGAATACATCCTGAATGAATGCCAGTAGTTACTCATCATCTTCACATCGTTACTCATCGAGGCGACACCTACAGACCTGGGGATGCTTTCTTCCGCAAGAAGAATAGTTGGTGAGTAAAATGGTTTTTTAATTTGTTTCCTTAACTGCTATACTTTTCCAGATATAATGGTTTGAAAATGGGCTATTTTTGGGAAATACGGCCTCACTCTGCAGACGGCAGTGAATCAAACAACACCAGTACATAGGAATTAGGGTTCGTTGTTGCGTCATGAACGACACGAAGTCAGTCTAGACGATTAATCAAAGGTAGATGACCACTCATGGGTTTTATTCCTTCTAGGCTCAATTGAAGTACACTTCCAAAACACCGACTTCTCTCTCACGCCATGTCCATCCCTCACTGATTACTATTCACACACTGTCCGTTCACCTACTATGCCGTCTTTTACTTATTAGCTCTCACTGTCTGACTAACTCTGTCATTGACTCTATCACTTCCCATCTGCCACTGACTCACTGACTGATTTACTCTTTACTGAGTGTCCGTTACCAACTCTGACTCTCATTGTCTGATTGACTATGACTTGTTGTCGCACACAAAAGTAATGGTCTGCTACTCCTTGGCTCACTGACTAAACTAAACTCAACTGTCATGGCGAGGGGATTGTCCTTTAAATACTCCCTCCCCCCGATTCACCCTACCAGTGCAGCCCAGGACACTCTAGAGCCCAATAGAAAACTCACACTCCCTCACATAATTATGCATTTAAATTAACAAAGCACAGTAACAATAATAATGAATTAATTGTTAAGGTAAGAGAGAAAGAAAAAACAGACATGCCGAAATCTCCAGACTGTTCACCACATCTCCTTATACAAACATAAACTTAAAATTATGGCATAACATCTAATTTCTAGAATGTCCCTCTCATCTCCAGATATACTCGTAAACCATTGTCCTACTCGCATAACATAGTTTTCCCCTCAGGTTCAAGTAGACGTTAAACCAGTTGTATACAGTCAGCATTTAGCATTCACCTGCGATTCACTATCTCCCTTTTCGAGGGACGGGGAGGTTGAGGGACATGTATATTTTAACTGAGATTTGGTCTGTCTTGCAATAAAAGACTTTTTGGTATCTTCACTTTTTCTCAAAACGACCAGATTAGAAACCCGTACAACTGCTCTGGGACCTGCGGCGAGACGCTTGTTTCAAACAGTTTGATACTCATTGGCGCGCATCCATTTTACTCAGTTCTTCACCTTCGAAGGGGTCACTGTATGAAGAGCGTTTAAGTCACCCGGTCTACTTTTGCCCACGCAAAGATTTTATGGCTTTCCTCTTCGGTCAACCCAATTGACGCTCTTCTCCAGAGGCCTCATTTTAACAAATCAGCCAGAAGCGGAGACAGAAGAAGAACGCTTGCCACTCATTGATCTGCTGGCTATTGCCGGAGGTAAAAAAGGCTAGAAGGCACCAGGTGACAGACATGAAGGAATGAAACCAGCTTCAAAGAAAAGTGTGCCCTGAAGACTGAAACAGAGAAAGAATATGAATACTGCATATAAATTAATTCTTTATCGTCACACACACACACACACACACACACACACACACACACACACACACACACACACACACACTTGTTCAAGCAACTCACTGTCTTCTCTCTGAGTTCCTACGCCTACCTTGGAAATTGCCCACGCCTCCCTAGGGGAGCACGCCCCCCCAGGTTGAGAACCGCTGATCTATTGGATCCAGAGTCGCCCAGGCAGGCGGGAGACAAGTGTTGTAACTGGCTGCCACGCCACGTACGGGACGAAAATTGGAAGACGATTTCCTTGCTTTACAACACTTTATATAAATATTTGTTTTTAATGCAAGGAAGAAGGAACCAAAGGCCAGGAGCCTGCAAATTGTTCCTTCCGAGAAAAAACAAAAACAAGATTACAGAGAGCCAAATTC
>JAGKTI010021302.1:0-15818 GCA_018397915.1 Birgus latro | reverse complement strand
TGTCTGTCTGTCCCTTTGTCTCTGTCTGTCTGTCTCTGTTTGGCTAAGATGAAAGAATAAGTTCCGGACTAAGCTATAATAAGACTAATCCAATAAACCCTACAGGAATATCAGTCAGGAAGTAACATGAGGAGTATCGTACGTTTCCACAGCCACTTCCAGCATTAGTACACTTAAAGTTTGATCAGTTTTTATATTTCATATATTTTTTTATAACTCGAGAGAAGTGGAAAGGAGTGGCAACCAGTACAAAGTCGTGTCTGTGATGTGAATTTTATCAATGAACTGAATAATGATCGGTTTGTTAGTGTATGGTGCAGTGGCTAATCTTTGTGGGGAATATTGATACTGAAGAAAGGACTGAGGAAGAATAAGGAGTCAAGTGAAACAGAAATCCCTATAAGAATGGGACAAATACTTCACTGAAATACAGCGAGGTAACAACAAACCTGTACACTCACCATTGACAGGTATGATGTACTTTAGAATCAATAACACTTGGTAATGGGATACGTGGCCAGGGTCTTGACACATTCACAGTCATGACACATTACGTACTAGTAATTTGCAGGCTACAACATTTTTATCCGCATCATAGGGGCGACCAAATAATGATTTTGTGCCTAGCTGTGTTGCTTACTTACGTACTATTGCTTACTTATCTGCTTGCTTACTCATTAAGTTTTTTTTTTTTTATGTGTCCGACTCTGGGCATAGGCTTTATAGCCTGCTATCAAGGCCCAGCCGTCCTCCTAACCTCTACGTGTCACCACTTCGGCGCTAACACCCACCGTCCATATTGAATACATGCTAGGGCTGTCTCATACAGGACTGGTGTATTGGTATTAGCGGGGTTTGAATTATTGTACCCTTTTAAAGGATGGGATCTAGGTCCAAGTGGGAGGGGGGTATTTCACCGTGAGAAGCAACCGCGGTAGACCACGAACCAGACCAGGTTTTAGGCAAAGTGAGACTCCCGAGTTTCTACACATGCTAAGGGAGGGAGCTGGAGGGTTCCGGCAAAATGACGTCATCCACGGCCATAGCTTTCCACGTTTGAACACAAAATTTATCACAATGGTGGACCTCCACTTGCAAAAAATTTAAGTTAATTTGCAACTCCCTTACCCCTCATGGGGGCCCCGCTGAGGGAGAGTCACCTTGACGTGATGGCAGGGTTTGAAGCGTGTGCTGGCAACGCCACCCGACCAGGAGGCCTGGCTACTTTGGTAGGGTTTGGCGTTTTTTGGTCTCGTGGACAAAGGGTCCCCCCTGCATCACTGGTAGAGGAGGCCTGCTGGTAATACTATGCTTCCTTGCCCATCCCCCATCTTAGGCAGGGCTTTTGCCCTCCCATATCTTTGCCTTGCGTGGCAGCCTATAATGCTGCGAGACTGGAGTCCTGGAGGTTGAGTGATGCTGTACAATGTTCCCTACAGCTGGCAACACACCTCTATTCCCCTGTTCTGGCTCGACAGGCGGCCTGGTTGGGTCCAAGAAGGTCAAGCGGCTGGCCACTTCTTGGCTGGGGTCAAGTGGGCCCTGGGGAGCTTGGTGGCTGCTATCATCTTGGAGCCACACTTGTCTTGGTCCCCCGGTGGTTACCTGTGTATACTCCCTCACTACCTCTGGGATCGCCAGCGGTGTTATCCCTGTGATATGACTTCCCCTTTGTTGGGTTCCATAGTGGGTGGAGAGGTGGGGGGAAACGAAGTCTTTTATGCTGTAAGTGGCTGAGAAAAAATGGTAATTGACAACTCTGCATCTGTCCCTAGTCATTTGGATTCACGATCCCTCACTGCCACTCTGGAGCCTTACCAGGCCTCTGGGAACTGACCCTCCTTGCCCAAACATGCAACTGGGACTGGGAGGTGTTTACATAGGGTTGGTGCAGCTCTAGGCTCAGGCTCAGAAGAAACAGCACCGGAGTCATATGTGAAATATCTAGTGCTGAAATCCTCTATGGGTGGGTCAGTGATAGATACTGACATTTTAAGTACACCGTGCCACTGTTTCTGCTTGTGGCACAGAACCTAAAATTACTTGCCAGTGGGATGGATGCATCCTTGTTGAGGTGTCCTCCCCAGAAAGGACCTCCCGTTTACTGGCTCAGACCTCTGTTTCGGGTAGCGATATTTCATGAACGTTAACTGGTGCAAGGGTGTAATTTTTTTCCTTTGAATTCCTCTTATACTCATAGGCATGTTTGTTGGAGGAACTGTGATCTTTTGTGGTGACTGTTGAACGTCTGCAGATGAAAATAGATGGTACTCTGACCCCAACTCCGACAATGTTCCTGACATTTGACAAGTTATCATTGCATACTTCTGTGTAGCTCACATGGCTATCACTTCCTGTGAAGCCATATGTGCCAACCCCAAAGGCATGTTTTCACTGTCAAGGGTATGGACATGTTAGCAACTTTTGGTGCTATGCACAAGCTTGCCTTCCTGGTGTTTGTCTACCTTGTGGTAGCTCAAGCCATGCCAGAGACTGCCCAGGACCCCTCAAATGCTATCCCAATGGGGGGGCCTCATGCTGTATCATTTCGAAACTGTCTTTACTACTGCCTGGAGAAGGAGGTTTTGTCAATTCGTACGCATGAGAAGATATCGTTTCCTGAAGCAAAGAGGAGGGCCCAGACTCGCCTCTTCCAACCAGGGGGTTACTTGTGTTTCTGTCCTCTTTGGTGTTCCTGCATGCTGTCCTGTCTCGGAAGCTACCTTGATCCATTCCATTGCACACTTCTCCATCTGGTGATATGCAGAATGCCGTTCTCGAAGTTAGTATTTCTTGTGAAACTGGTGTTCACCCACTCTCTTCTCCGACTGCTACTGCCCCCAAGTCGATGGTTGAGTGTTTGCCCATTTCCACTGTGGTGGCAAATGTCCATGTTGATGAGTCCTTGTCTTGCCTTGCCCAGTCTCCCCATAGTTCCATCTGTACCTGGCAAGCATCACCGTGGTTCTTCAGAGCACTCTGAGCCTGAGGACCGTCCACCTAAATTATCTGTCGTGGAACCTTGTGTGGACCTCTCTGCTGTTCTCCCTGCCATAGAGTTTCTGGAGTCTAGCCAAATGCAGGCTGAAGTTGATATTTCACCAAGAGCCTCGCTCCAACTTGGGGATGCTGTTGCATGGATTGCTAGTGATTCAGTTCTACCGCATAGGATATCGTATTCTCAGGGTTCTGGTCCTGTGGACTCTACTTCTACTTCTGAGGCTTCTGGTGGTGGCACTGGCCGCCCTACTTCACTTAAAGTGGACTGCAGGCCGCCTTCCAAGCAATGTGTTCTTCAAGGTCAAAAGAGGAGTGTTGTAAAACTTTCTTCTTTCTTGTCCTCACGTTTGCTTTCGGATGGTCGGCACAATGGTAGGTTCCTGGTGTTGGGAAGTCTCATTTTAAAGACCTTCTTAAGCATCAGTCCAAACCTGCTCACTTGTGAGGGGCTGTACAGTCCCTAACCATATCCTGATCCTCCTCCACCAAGAGCTCTGTCATTCAGTGGAATTGTCAGAGTCAACGTTCATGTTGGGAGGAATTACATAATTTCATTGCACAATTTTCTCCGATACCATGTGCATCCGGAAAACCATGGCTGGTGATGCTGCTTTTTTCGGTCCTTCTGGTTACCATCCCTTATATTCTGATCCTGTTTCAGACCCACGTCATCATGGAAGTGCTGCTATCTTCCTTCTCCATGATGTTCCATTCACTCATCTGGACCTTTCCATTCCTCTGCAAGCTGTTGTTGTCCAAGTGTTTCTGCGTTGCTGATATCCAGTTTGTAGCTTTTATTTGCCCCCTAGTGCTACTGTAGAAAGGGGAGATCTCGAACACCTTGAAGGCCCTCCTTTCCCTTTCCTTTTACTAGACGACGTGAATGGTCATCATGCACTGTGGGGTGAGAGTGAGGCCAACACTTGGGGTGATATGGTGGCTCCCCTAGGGGAGGATTAGGAGTTGGGTGTTTTGAATTTCAATGAGATGACGTACTTCCATGATAAGACTAGAACTTTTACTGCTGGTGATATTGCCCAGTGCTTGGTTGATGCTGTTTTAGATTTTAACCTTTTATGCAAGGAAGAAGGAACCAGAGGCCAGAAGCCCGCAAAATAATCCCCTCCTAGAAAAAAAAACAAAAACAAGATAACAGGAAACCAAATTCAAGATCGGGTCATTTAGAGATGCCTGGATACACTGACTTTGAAAGACTGAAGGCCATGGGCAGTAGGAAATAGACAAAGGAAGACCATTCCACAATTGACCTAATGTATACATGAAGGATTGTGAATAACAGCTAATTATTGCATTAGAGAGTTGGACAGGAAAGGGTTGAGAGTTTGTTGCTTGACGGGTGCAATGCCCCTGCCGTAATGGTAGAGGGATGCAAGCAGATAGTTAAGAGGAGCAGTGGCCATTGACGTAGTGATAGAAGAGAGATAAAGATGCAACAGTGCAGTGATGAGACAGAGGTTGAAAGGAGTCAGTAAGAGACTGTTATTGTTTCAGTATTTACGGCAGAACCAACGGCAATTATATTTGCTCTCCAAATCATTTTTATTCTCCCCAGTATGTTTTTGTGATCTTTTACGAGTCCCGCAGTGCTGTATCTGCACCAGAGCCTCTAAATTTTTCTCACCAAATGGTTTGATCAATTTTAGATTTTTATTTTTTTCTCACTGGCCTCCTTGTGGGATTTTGTTGAATTCCTGTCCATATGTAAGTGTCCGGCAATGGGCGAGCTGATCTGCTGGCTAATGCAGCGTCGGCTTGGCCTCCTGCTTTCTGGAATCCCATCATTCTCTGCATCGGCTGCCTGCATATGATTTTTACACTTTTATTGCTGAAAAGATTTGTCATTGTTTGGCAAGACCACTGGGATGCGATAGGACTGAACAAGATACGTGCAATTTGTGGTAAGGTGGCCTCCTTCACTTACTGAGGCCTGTCTTGCCGGTGGGAGATTGTTTTTTGTCGACTGTGAATTGGTCACACCCAGTTCTCTCTTGGATTTTTAATGGAGGGCTTTCCCTCTCCATTCTGCGAGGACGGCTTGATCCCTCTAAATGCTCGACACTTGCTGGTGGAGTGCCCCAGTCTTGGGGATTTATGTCGTTAGTACCTCTTTGAGCACCAGGCGGGTGGTGGCTCGTATTGTCTTTTGTCAGTGCTTGGGAACCCTTAGCGTTGTGGAGGCAGCTGAACTGCTTTATAAGATTTATTACTTGGTGTGTTATTTATTGATGTTTAGTGCAATTTTTGTTGTTTTAATTATTCTTGTGTTTTATGTGTTTTAACATTTATATTTTTACACTCCTGACGATGTCAGAGGAGGGTATTGTTATCACTGGGATCAACAATAGGCGGTATAGAGATTTCGTTTCCGGGCCAGAACTCAGAAAGTATTCACGATAGAATCGTAAAGTTTTACTTAGTTATGTGTCTTATAGTGAACTGGTGCCTTTTGGTACGTAAAATGCTGTGTCTTAAGTTTTTTTTTTAATAATGAAAAAAGTAAAAAAAAACAAAAATCTTAGCTTTCAATGCAACCTGCACAGTGAATTTTAAGGGCCCAATGATTTTGTCTATCAAAACTTTGCAATTATTACACCTAGGAGACAGAAGTTGTAGATGATAAAATAATTATATGTTTAATTATGTATGAAGGTTCATGACTGTTCCTCTTATATAATCATAAAAATAGCTGCCTAAATGAAAAAAGGAAGTGTTATAATTTCATCAACTCTACTCATAACTTAACTATTATCTTGGTTAGGTGTGCAGAGAGGTGGGGGGTATGTGCTTGGTCAGGTGGAGGGTTGCAGCAGTGTAGTGTTGCCTGTGCTTACTTGTGGTTTAGATTCTTGCCTGTCTTTATTCTCTGTTTCTGTCTTTTATCGTGATGTCCGGCGGCATATGACCCTGGCAGTTGCACCACCAGTTATATATTTTAACCAGTCAATCTGTCAATCAAAACCTCACGGGGGTGGCCTCCGGGGGAACACCAATGCACTGTTAGGTTTTAGGCTTGACTTAACCGTATATAATTAATTTTTATCCAGAGGAACTGTGATAGGATTTTACTGAATCCTTTATTCGAAATGGTAGTGTCTTTGAGTGTTTTCGAGGCATCGAATTTTCGTGGACCCTTTGCATCGATGTTGTTCATGAACATCATGCGTTGCACATTATCAAAAGAAAAAAGGAAAATGAAAACACGTGCTTAAAATATAACTTCCTCTCAGTCCTCAGAGGCACATCTTTTGCATGTTGGAAGAGAGAGACAGGAAAAAAAGCAAAATCTAACTTAACTCTAAAAAAGCAACTCCTGGATAAGAGATACCAGCCAGATGATTGGAGGGGAGAGTCGCCATGGGAGTTTGAGACATCACAAACACACTCCTTCCCAGTGTCCCTTCGTTTTAGTTTTCGTTTTCGTTTTTGAAGGCTCCAACATGCTTGTATGCGTTGGCCTTGCTCACCTAATGGCGGCTCTCCATGCTGCTCGATCCCTGGCAGCCTCCCTGTTCAGTCCCTTAACCCTGAGGTCACACTTAATGACCTCGTCCCATGTCTTTCTCGGTCTACCCCTCCCAACCCCTCCCCCAATATTAACACTTCTCACCCACTGTACACAATTATCATCCCCCATCCTCTCCATATGTCCAAACCACCTCAGCCTACCTCTCCTCATCACAACACCAATACACTCCAGTCCCATCCTACCTCTCAACTCTTCCATCGTAAACACAGCCCCCCCAGGCCTTGCACGCAGGGACGCACTGCACATCCACCTAATCATTGTCATTTCTGTACGTTTAAGCCTGTGAATATCCTCTTCCTTTACTGCCCAGGTCTCACTACCAAACAGCATCATACTCCTAACACATGCTGCATACAAAGACCCCTTATCACGTAAGGAGAGTCCTCTCAATGTCAGGAGAGGCAACTGTCACGAATTTTCTACATCGTGAAATTATGTATTGTAAATCGTGACATCAATTGATTTTGCGGGAGCGACGAATAGTTCTGAAATGCATGAAATTCCGCTCAATCTCTTAACCGTCCACTTCTGTACTTATATTTGCATCAAGTTGTCAAAACTTTCGTCATTCTTTCACTAGTGATTGTCTTTATGTACAGACAGTGCATTCCTCTGAGCGATAATTTCTGAATCATCATTTCTTTGAACTTGCCTACCTGGCCGTTATTTGGCCACGCCCCTTTCACACGTCCCTTACGTTGGACACTCAAGCATGGAGTCAGTCGTCCTTTAGCAGTCACGAAGAGTGGGTTTGCTATGCCCAACGCGGATTGTTTCTTCTAGTGATCTCGAAAAATCCTGCAGTATCGGCGTTTTCCCGAATCTTCCACCAACTTGGTGATCGACTAGAGCAGCGGCGGTCTCACCTTTACTGATTAATTTCTTTTTTGTTTTTCCTAGGCTTAAGGCTATTTAGCTATTTGTCTGAGTGCTTGAGTGAGTGCATTTCCCTTTCTTTGATTTTGAATTGATTCATGTAACGTAAATTTATTTTCTTGTATTTAATAAATTTACAGTTCGTTTTCTTGAGCTTTGTTAAACGTAACAGTCGTGGTTGATTTTCCCACATATTTAGTACATTTTTGCTACTCCAGGTTAGCACAACTACTTATATTAATCACGACTGGTACTTAGGCCAGCTCTTGGTATTAATTCTTAAATCCGTTGTGCTAGCTAGGAGTTTGGCCCAGCCAAGATCCTGTTTATTATTATTATTATTATTATTTGAATGTTAAGGGGAGAAACTAACTTTCCCAGAGGCCAACAGTACAGCAATACAGCCTACTTGAGCGTTTAGTCTTTGCTGTGTACTGTTGAGAAAGTCTACAAATTCTCGACTCTAGAGAATTGGCGAGGTAAGCCAGCATAAAAGTAAAATCGCCACTTGATTTCACGAGTCGATTCTCTCGTGATAATCGACTCGATAGTTATTCCTAGCATTCATAGTTATACATTTTTTCATTTTCCCCCTGACAGCAACAGCTCCCTGAACTTCTTCCAACCACTTCTAACCCTAGCAACCGAGCTAACTCCAGCCCCACCTCCGGCACATAACATGTCTCCCAAATAACAAAACTCTTCCACACACTCAAGAGACTCACCAGCAAGTTCAATCCTTTCACGCCTAACAATCTCCACCTGCTTTCCCCGACACGCCGTACACATAAAATCAGCATTATCTTGCAGTCTACCTCTAATAAAACTACATCTCTTGTGCACCCATTTATCACCCATTTAATACCCTCAATGCTGAAGCTGGTTTATATGTCCTACCTGTTAACTGTTCCATGATCCAGACAACTCATTTTTTTTCTGCAGGTAGTATCAGATAATAATATTTATTAAGAACGATTGTTAAGGGCCCGAGGGTGGTAATACTTGTACTGTTAATTCTCATAGCTGTAACATAGCGTGCACGTATTAACTCTGTACGCCAAATGATGGATTCGAATGGAACATCCCAGGTGAGTTTGTCGGATTCTTAGAAAGGTTTCCACTGTAGGAGTCTTGGAAAGGTTTTCCACTACAGACAGTTTGGAACCATGATTTTTAAGGGTTTCATCGCTCCTCACCAAATAACAAATTTCAGAAATAGTGAAAGGAGGGCAGATGGCTCTGATATTTTAGTACGTGTTGTATAATGGACTTTCATTGAAATGTGATATTTGAGGAGAGTGATCCCCAACCCCAGTGATTCTTTGGGAAGGTCAGTTCCCACCCAAAATTCAGAAATATAAGGAGATGAGTACATGGATGTCAACAAAGCTTCTCACGTCAGTTGGTCTGGTTCGTCAGTAATGTCGTCCACTACATAAAGTTTTCCACCACTGCTTTCAGGGAGGCCAGCCCCTCCACACTAAATGAAAAATTCTCAGAAGTCCTGGAAGGGCGACAAACATGGTTTTGAATCGTAGGACATGTTGTGCAATGGACTGTCATTAGTAATGTGATACTTGGGGAGCATGATCCCCCTAATGACTCTTGGGGGATCAGTCCCCCTCCTAAAAATATAAACTATGAGAAATGGGAAAAGCCCTGGATAAAAACTCACAGGTTAGTTCATCTGGGTTACTCTGAAGGTCTTCCACTATATACAATTTCCCAAACCATGATTTTTAGGGGGACAGCCCCCTCTCACCAAACTTAATATCCTCAAAAAATAGTGAAAGGAATGCAGATAACTGACTTTGATATAATATTACATGTTGTATGATGAATTCTCATCCGTAATGGAATATTTCGGGAACCTGACCTTCCAATGATTGTTAGGAGTCAGCCTCCTCTCTAGAACGAAAATTATTAGAAATAGGGGATTGTGAGCACAGGACCTTCGAAGAGATCAGTACACATATTGCAGGATTTGGGTATGCAGTTTCTTGTTTTCTCTGAATTCACAGGAAAAACCATCACATCTATTTTATTTCCAACGGCCATTTGGCTTAATTATCGCCAGCCTTTACCAAGGCAGAACGATAATGTTGTTCGCGCATCTGAGTATGTGTTTGTGTGTGTGTGTTTTGCCATTAAATTTCATGAATGGCTTGAGCTATCAACATGAAACCTTCAGGGTTGGCATTAATTTTCTACATCGGAAAATTATGTAACGTAAATTGTGACATCGAGTGATTTTGCGGGAGCGACGAATGATTCTGAAATGCACGAGATTTCGCTCATTCTCTCAACCATCCGCTCGCGTACTTATATTCGCATCAAGTTGTCAAAACTTTCGTCATTCTTTCGCGAGTGATTGTTTTTATGTGCAGACGGTGCATTCCTCTGAGCGATAATTTCTGAATTATCGCTTCCGCCTCCCTGGCCGTTACCGGCTGCACCCTTTTCGCACGCCCTTGCGTCGGACACTCAAAACCATAGCCAGTCTGTTTCTAGCCACGGAGCGTGCGGGTTATGCTTTACGAAAGCTCGAGTGATCACTTTTCTTAGCGATTTCAGATCTCAGCTTGTATCGGCGTGTATTCCCGAAGCTTCCAACAGCTTGGTGATCGACAGCAGCACGGTCTCACCTATACCGATCAGTATTTTCTTTTGTTTTCCTAGGCTTAAGTTTTGGGGTTATTTAGCTATTTGTCTGAGTGTTTGAGTGAGTGCATTTCCCTTTCTTGATTTGAATTGGAGTCATGTAACGTAAATTTATTTTCTTGCATTCAATAAATTTACAGTTCGTTTTCTTGAGCTTTGATAAATGTAACAGTCGTGTTTAATTTCCCCACATATTTAGTACAGTTTTGCAACTCCACGTTAGCACAACTCTTTATATTAATCATGACTGGTACTTAGGCCAACTTTTGGCATTAATCCTTAAATCCATTGTGCTAGCTAGGAGTTTGGCTCAGCCAAGATCCTGATTATGATTATTATTATTATTATTACTATTATTTTTTGAATGTTAAAGGGAGAAGCTAACTTTCTCAGAGGCCAATGGTACAATATTACAGCCTACTTGAGCGTCTAGTCTCTGCTGTGTACTGTTGAGAAAGTCTATAAATTCTCAAATCTAGAGAATTGGCGAAGTAAGCCAGCATAAAAGTGAAATCGCTACTTGATTTCATGAGTCTATTCTCTCGTAATAAATGACTCGATAGTCATTCCTAGCACACATAGCTATACACTGTATACTCCAATTATACAATATTACATCCTCCCCAAGATTACATTTTCCCCCTGACATCTGGCGACCTCGCCAGGATAAATTCCCAGCTTGGAATTATTACCAAATTACTCACTCACTCTTACTTTAGTCACTCAGTCTCAATCTGAGCATCATGGAGACTACATACCTCCAAGAAGCCAAGGATATGGGGCTTACTAACCCACAGGAAACTCGTGATTATGTCCTGTCACGCTGCAATTATGAGCAGCAACGTGAGAATGCCGCCCATGAAGAGCGGAAAATTGAGCACGAGGAATGCCAAAAGGAGCGCGAGGAGCGCGAGAGGGAGCGTCAGTACGAACAACGTCAGAAGGAGCTGGAGGAGTGAGAGAGAGAACGTGAACACGAGTGCCAGGCAATGGCTGGCCGCTTGCTCGACAGGCCCTCCCACAGGCCGCTTCCTCGACAGGCCCTCCCACAGGCCGCTTCCTCGACAGGCCCTCCCACAGGCCGCTTCCTCTACAGGCCCTCCCACAGGTAACAGTGCCTTCCTTGTTCAGCCAGGGTTTGTGGGAGGTGTTTCTGTTAATGTTCTGAGAGACAATGGTTCCTCAGGTTGTACTGTCAGGCAGAGTCTTGTTTGTCCTGAAGAATATACAGGCAGACAGATCCAAGCTCAGCTTATTGACGGATCAGTGAGAGTGTTCCTTGAGGCATGTATCCAGGTAGCATCTCCCTTTTACACAGATTCAACAGTTGCAGTTGTCATGCAAGAACCTGTTTGACCTCATTATAGGTAATATACCAGGTGACAAGTATAATTGCACCACAGATGTCACTACTCAGACATCGGCTGTAGTAACACGAGCCATGGCCAAGGCTCCAAATTGTGTTGCCCCGGTGGCTGTTGTGTTGCCGCACGATCTGATTTGTAGTCAAGATGTTGTCCAAGAACAACAATCTGACCTGACACTTGCTGTTGTGCGGAAGAAACAAAAGGGTAAAGTGACCAAGTATTCACGGGGTGGACGAGCCAGGTTCCTTCGCAAACAAGGACAGCTCTAACGTGAGTCACGAACACCCCAGGGTGAGGTTCTACTGCAGTTTGTCGTTCCCGCGAACTACCGCCAAGCAGTGTTAGAATAGGGTCATTGTTTAGTATCAGGAGGTCATATAGGCAAAAAGAAAACCCAAGGCCGTATCCATGCAGACTTTTTCTGGCCAGGAATGGAACAGGAAATAGATAGTTTTGCGCACTCCTGTAATGTGTGTCGATGTACCACCATTCAGGAAAGTTTCCTTCCTGCGCCGTTTGAATCCACGCCCATAATCTCTGAGTCGTGTGAGAGAGAGAGGGCAGTGGTAATGTGGGTGCAGACCTGACGTCTCACTGGTTGGCCCCACAGGACATAATATGTCTGGGGTCTGTGCATACATATGTACCGTAGCTCATAAGTGCACAGCCACGGCGATCCCAACCAAGGACACCGATGACGAATGTGCAGTTACGGCGATCCCAACCGGGGACACCGAGGACAAATGAGCAGTCGCGGTGATCCCAACTGCGGACACCGACGACGAGCCCTTATTAGTCATAAGCGTAGGGCTAGTACATATTGTATGTACCGTAGGTTAAGGGGGATGTTCGAGACCCCGCAGAGGCAATCTGAGGCTGTGTTTGAATTACCTTGTGGTTTGTCTCGAGCTGTGGGCCTCTCTGAGGATTCCCGGAGATTACACAAAAGCCACATGAGTGTTCACACCCACGCATGGTGTTAAAATGTGACCTGCCAAGTTCGCATTGGGATTCTCGACTTACCATTATTAGTTATAAGTGAGCAGTCACGGTGATCCCAACCGAGGACACCGAGGACAAACGGGCAGTCGCGGTGATCCCAACCGCCGACACTGATGACGAGCCCTTTGTAATAGTAAGTATAGTTATAAGCAACCAGTCACGGCGATCCCAACCGAGGACACCGAGGACAACCGGGTAGTCGCGGTGATCCCAACCGCGGACACTGATGACGAGGCCTTTGTAGGAATAAGTATAGCTATAAGTGTGCAGTCACGGCGATCCCAACCGAGGACGCCGACGGCGAGCCCTTTATTAGGCGTAAATATAGGTTAAAAAGGGCAACTATTAAGGAAATAATGGCGACCTCCTATGTACGAAACTTGCTGTTAACTGATTTTCAGCTAAAGTGTGCTATCTGTTGTGTATGGATTGATTGCTGGGTGGATTAAATTGTAATTTAGTACAAATTTTCACATTGACACTATTGATGTTCCACCTTGACTCATTCCACAAGTACAGTTGTTGGTTGAAGCAGATGTCCAGGACCATTGACTGTCTCTGCTGCACGCTGCCACCTCTTCTCCTCTGCCCTCGTCGCCTTTATTATTGCATTAATTTGTATTATTATTATTGCTTTACATGTAGGTACAGTTACACTACAACTGTTACACCTACACCGTGTATCACATACACCACGCTACAAAACAATTAGTTGTCAATGTAAATGTAGCGAACTTTTGCTCAGTTTTACCTGAGTACAGGATTTTTCACTGTCGTCTCGGAATTTTTCCCTCAAGCTTGCTTCTCTTAACTTAAATACGAGTTTTTACGCTCATAGGCGACAGTGTTTTTCTCCTGTAACAGGATAGTACACACACCACAGTGTGAATCTTGTGTGACTGAGCTAGGGTGTATATACAGTATATATATATAATGTCAAATTTTTCCAGAGTAAAATTTGATTTTTCAGGGGCGTAATGTCACGAATTTTCTACATCGTAAAATTATGTAATGTAAATTGTGATATCGAGTGATTTTGCAGGAGCAACGAATGATTCTGAAATGCACGAGATTTAGCTCATTCTCTCAACCTTCTGCTCGCGTACTTATATTCGCATCAATTTGTCAAAACTTTTGTCATTCTTTCGCGAGTGATTGTTTTTATGTGCAGACGGTGCATTCCTCTGAGCGATAATTTCTGAATTATCTGAATTATCGCTTCCACCTCCCTTGCCGTTACCGGCCACACCCTTTTCACACACCTTTGTGTCGGACACTCAAAACCATAGCCAGTCTGTTTCTAGCCACAGAGCGTGCGGGTTATGCTTTACGGAAGCTCGAGTGATCACTTTTCTTAGCGATTTTAGATCTCAGCTTGTATCGGCGTGTATTCCCGAAGCTTCCACCAGCTTGGTGATCGACAGCAGCACGGTCTCACCTATACCGATCAGTATTTTCTTTTGTTTTCCTAGGCTTAAGTTTTGGGGTTATTTAGCTATTTGTCTGAGTGTTTGAGTGAGTGCGTTTCCCTTTCTTGATTTGAATTGGAGTCATGTAACGTAAATTTATTTTCTTGTACTCAATAAATTTACAGTTCGTTTTCTTGAGCTTTGATAAATGTAACAGTCGTGTTTAATTTCCCCACATATTTAGTACACTTTTGCAACTCCACGTTAGCACAACTCTTTATATTAATCATGACTGGTACTTAGGCCAGCTTTTGGCATTAATCTTTAAATCCGTTGTGCTAGCTAGGAGTTTGGCTCAGCCAAGATCCAGATTATTATTATTATTATTATTATTATTATTTGAATGTTAAGGGGAGAAACTAACTTTCTCAGAGGCCAACGGTACAATATTACAGCCTACTTGAGCGTCTAGTCTCTGCTGTGTACCGTTGAGAAAGTCTACAAATTCTCGACTCTAGAGAATTGGCGAAGTAAGCCAGCATAAAAGTGAAATCGCTACTTGATTTCACGAGTCTATTCTCTCGTAGTAAATGACTCGATAGTCATTCCTAGCACACATAGCTATACATTGTATACTCCAATTATACAATATTACATCCTCCCCCAGATTAAATTTTCCCCCTGACAAAGGTATCAAGATATGATCAAAATCTTGGACGAGTTCGTAAATGGGCACTCGAGGTCAAGGTCAAGGTCACCAAAATTGCTGCCAAAGGTCAACTAGTTTTAATATGGATTGGCCTTTTGTGAAACGCGTGACTGAATTCGGTAGTTTCGCGAATTTTCTTCAAATTTGGTTTGTAAGTAGCTTGTAACTTGGCCAACAGCATATTCTGGAGGTGATTAGCATTCGGCTCCCCTGTGCGTTTCATTAATTTTAATCTGTCTGCCACCACCATCATGTGTCAGGACAGTACAGGGACAGACACAATGGCCAGTCTTTCCCACCAAATAAATGACCTGGATTATTCCTGTGTACTGTCTCAGTTTATATGGTTCGTGTATCCATTTACGTATTGTATTTCAGATTTTGCTGCCACCATGCTTTTCCTTTCGGCCCAGTATTTTAGTGATTTTTCAGTACGAGTGAGGGAAGAATGAACTGGACAGATGGCAAACTGATGGCGTGGGACATTGTCATGGAGGTGTCTGGCTTATAGTTATTCCTTCCTGGATTAAAGCGTCTGGCTATGGATAAAACGACATTCTCTCATATCCAAGCCTATGTTGGTAGTCTGTCAGTTGTATCAGTGACAGACAAACAGGACCAATAGCAATTCACCATTGACACACACTACTCTCAAAATGACACCAGTTCCTGACTTAACGTTTAATTGATCAGAAAAAGATGGATGTATTATGGTTACCACTCTTCCTCCGTGAATAGGGCCCCGTTCTGCAGAGGAGGTCATGTGAACTGATCCACTCAGCTACTGATGAAAACGTACCTCTGTTTCAGTGAATCTGATGTTTTTTATTGTAAAGTTTTAGCCTAGTACTATACCGCTAGTTTCAAAATACTACGTTTCCATGTGTTTCCTTCTCGTTTTTTCTCCCCCCAACTTTCAGTAGATGAATTACTCATATAAAGTGTGGGGGAATTAAGATTAGGGACGAGGGAGGCTTGGCAGGATTACTTCATTTTTTTTCCTTCAGAGTCTGAAGTTAGTAAACAAAAAAATGTTGCGGAATTACCTCTCAGAGGATTATATTAATGACACGCTACACATACCTGTCAACTACCTCTCTACCATCCTGTTCCTTATGCTTTATATATAATTTCTTTAATTCACACACACACACACACACACACGAAAGCACGAGCGCACACACGCGCAGGCGCACGTGCGCGCTACGTATATGTATATAGACGCGAGCGCAATGTATATATACAGT
>JAGKTI010021301.1:0-15819 GCA_018397915.1 Birgus latro | reverse complement strand
TCTCTCTCTCTCTCTCTCTCTCTCTCTTTTCCAGCCCTTCAGTCCTCTTCCTTACTCTACCCTTCTACCTCCTTACCCTCCTCGCCTACCCTAACCATTCTCTCCTCACTCTTTATCCTCTCCCCCACACTGAACCTTTCCATAGCTCTCTTCCCCGCCCATCTCCTCCATCTCATACTTTCTTACCCTCTGTTACCCTTTCTTATCTTTTCTTCTCTACACTTAGTGTAGTGGTAATCTGTTTTTAGGATATCTCTACACTGAGTGGAAACCAAATGATTTCCTGTTAACCAGGAAAGCATTTACAACGCTGGGTGGTAACCTTATAACCAACCAACACATGTTCCCTACGTGGCAACAAGTGGGTTGGTGGAGGGTTAGTGCCCCTCCCCGGAAAATAGCTAACTAAAAATACGAACAAGAAGCCTCGGACCAGGACTCACCAAAAGATGACGACTAAGGACCGAACAAAGGACATGGTACGGACTGCGACGTGGAATGTAAGGGGTACATGATGAGTGAAAGACAGAGAGAATGTTCAGGTGCTTGAGGGTACAGAAGTGGATGTGTGGATTAACTGAAACTTAATGAAGAGCTGAGAATGTGAGAGAATGGGAATATGGATGGGTATATGCGCGGGAGTAGGTGAGAATGAGGGGCAAAAGGAGTGTGTATTGCTGTGAGTAACAAATGGAAGGAGAATCTAAGAGAGTATACATCAGTTGGCTCAAGGATTGTGTGGGTAAGACTGAAAGTTGGACTACAGGTGTGGACGATTGTGTGCGTGTATGTGCCAACGCAAGACTGTGCAAGCAGAGTGAGAGAAGAGTTCTGGACAAATGTGGAAGTCTGCTTGGAAAAGTTTGAAAGGAATGAGAGAGTGTTTTTGATTGGCGATATGAATGGTAAAGTAGGGAATGTGAAGGTGGATGGAGTAGTTGGTGCTGGGGTGTGCCTGCAGAGATGGATGAGAATGGCAGTGCTTTAGTGAACATTGTGCCAAGAGGGAGTTGGTGATAGCCAATACCCTCTTCAGGCACAAACTGATCCACAGGTATATATGGCGAGTGATGAGAAGGGTGGGTGGTGAACTGAATGAACGGAAGGCAATGACTGATTATGTGTGTGCGAATGAAAGGATGAGGGGTGTAATGGATGCAAGAGCATAAAGAGGTTAGGGGAGTGGACTTTCTGACCACCACTCAGTGGTGGTGAGAATCAAGGTCCAAGTGAAGTGAAGAAATAGAAGAAAGGAAGGACAGAAGGAAGTAGTATATACAGGAAGGGTGGAAGGGTTACAAGAGGATGAAAAAAAGGCAGAATATAGGAGAGAAGTGGAGGAACGATTGGGTAAACATGGGGTGGGACAGATGGGGGATGTGGAAAGTGCAGAAGAAATCTATGCAGCATGTGTGGGGTGAGGAGAAGACGAAAGGGGGTTCAGGGAACAGCATAGTGGAATGAAGAGGTGAGAGGCTGTGACACAAAAGAAGAAAGCATATAGTGAGTGGATGAGAAACAGGGACGTGGAAGAAGTTGAAGGACGGAAGAGAGAGTTATATGTAGAGAGGAAGGAATTTGAGTGTAAAATGGAGGGAATGTAAGAAAATGTTCTGGAAAGAGGTAAAGGGAGTTAGACAAGGTTGCAAAGAAGTTAGTAGGGGAGTGAAAGATAAAAATGGTAGATTACTAGTGGAGAAGGGAGAAAAATTGAGCAGATGGAGAGAACACTTTAAGGAATTGTTGAACATAACGAATGAAAGTAATGCGAGTATAAGTGGTTGGGGAATGGGAGGGGAAAGGAGGGATGTGAGAGGAGAGGAAGAAATCAGTAGGATGGAAGTTGTGGAAGCAATGATGAAAGTCAAAATGGGGAAAGCCCCAGGAATTGATGGAGTGTGTGGTGAAATGCTGAAGCATGGGGGAGAGATAGTAGTAAAATGGATATGGAAGATGTTCAGATTTGCCTGGGAGGAAGGTAGCGTCCCGTAGGATTGGAAGTCAGGTACAATTTTTCCCCTGTACAAAGGAAAAGGAGAAAAAGAAGTTTGTGGTAATCATAGGGGGATTTGTATTCTTGCTGTAGTGTAATAGGAAAAGTATATGGTAGGATATTTATTGATAGGGAAATAGCAGAGGAATTAGTTGGAGAAGAATAGAGAGATTTTAGGAAAGGAATTGGTTGTGTAGATCAGATATTCATTATTAGATCATCAGTGGAAAAATTTCTAGAGAAAATAAAGAAGTTGTATGCGACCTTCATGGATTTAGAGAAAGCATTTGACAGGGTGGATAGAAAGGATTGTGGAAAGTATTAAGAATATATGGAGTTGATGGGAAGTTGCTGAATGCTGTGAAGAGTATGTATGAGGATGCTAATGCTGCAGTGCGTGTGGACAGTGAACTGAGTGAATTTTTCTACTAGAAGGTTAGTTTGAAACAGGGATGTGTCATGTCTCCATGGTTGTTCAATCTGTATATGGATGGGGTAATAAAAGAGATACAAGGTAGGGCAGTGGATGTTGGAGCGGCCCTAATGAGAGAGGGCAGTGTTTGGAAACTCCCTGTATTGTTGTTTGCAGATGATACTGTGTTGATAATTGATGATGAAGGGGAGCTGCAAGGCTTGGTGGATGAGTTAGGGAGAGTGTGTAGGAAACGGAATCTAAAGGTGAATGTTGGGAAGAGTAAAGTTATGGTCCTCGAGAGAAGTGAAATCAGTGAATGTACAGTGAGGCTGGGTAAGGAGGAAGTGGAAAATGTGAGTACATTTAAGTACTTGGGTAGGGTGATGAGTAAGGATGGAAGTTTAGAGGGTGAAATGCTCGATAGGGTACAACAAGGAAGAAAGGTTGCTGGTTCCTTGAAAGCAGTGATAAGAAACAGAGAAGTGAGCATGGAAGTGAAAAAGTTACCACATGACAGTATTGTGATACCAACTCCAACGTATGGAAGTGAAACTTGGTCCTTGTTGAAGGGACAGAAATGAAGAGTGAGAGCAGTGGAAATGAGTTATTTGAGAGGAGCATATGGAAAGTGTGCAGATTGGCCTGGGAGGAAGGTAGAGGCCAGGAGGATTGGAAGTCTGGTATAATTATTCCCCTGTACAAAGGAAAAGGGGAAAAAGAAGTGTGTGGTAATCATAGGGGCATTTGCCTTCTTAGTGTAATAGGAAGTGTATATGGTAGGATACTTATTGATTGAGTTAGGGAAATAACATAGGAATTAGATGGAGAAGAATAGGGAGGTTTTAGGAAGGGATAAGGTTGTGTAGATCAGATATTCATTCTTCGATCTTTAGTGGAAAAGTTTCTAGAGAAGAGAAAGAAGTTGTATGCAGCCTTCATGGATTTGGAGAAAGCATATGACAGGGTGGATAGACAAGGATTGTGGAAAGTCTTAAGAATATATGGAGTAGATGGGAAGTTGTTGAAGGCCGTGAAGAGTATGTATGAGGGTGCTAAGGCTGCAGTGCGTGTGGATGATGAACTGAGTGAATTTTTCCATTTGAGGGTTGGATTGAAACAAGGATGTGTCATGTCACCGTGGTTGTTCAGTCTGTATATGGATGGGGTTATAAGAGATACAAGGTAGGGCAGTGGATGTTGGAGTGGCCCTAGTAAGAGAGGGCAGTGTTTGGAAACTTCCTGTACTGTTGTTTGCAGATGATACTTTGATGTTGAGTGAAGACGAAGGGGAGCTGCAAGGTTTGTTAGATGAGTTTGGGAGAGTGTGTAAGAAGCGGAATCTTAAGGTGAATGCAGGGAAGAGTAAAGTGATGGTCTTCGAGAGAAGTGAAGTCAGTGAATGTACAATGAGACTGGATGGGGAAGATATGGAGAATGTGAGTGTATTTAAGTACTTGGGTAGAGTGATGAGTAAGGATGGAAGTCTGGAGGGTGAAGTGCTTGAAAGAGTGCAGCAGGGAAGGAAGGTTGCTGGTTCCTTGAAAGCAGTGATAAGAAACGGGGAAGTGGGCATGGAAGTGAAAAAGTTGCTACATGACAGTATTGTGATACCAACTCTAATATATGGAAGTGAAGCTTGGACCTTGCTGGAGGGACAGAATTCAAGAGAGAGAGCAGTGGAAATAAGCTATTTGAGAGGAGCATTTGGAGTTACATGGAGAGACAGACTAACAAATGAGGAAGTGAAGGAGCGTTGTGGTGTGGATGTGGATGTGATAGGAAGCGTTAAAGAAACACATTGAAGTGGTTTGGCCATGTGGAGAGGATGGAGAGTGAGAGACTGGCGAGGGGAGTGTATGTGAGTGAGGTGGAGGGGGGGGGAGGGAGGGGGAGGCCAAGGATGAGATTTTTTTTTTTTTTTATGCATCCGACTCTGGGCATAGGCTTCACAGCCTGCTATCAAGGCCCAGCAGTCCTCCTACATACCATATACCTCTACATGTCACCACTTCGGCGCTAACACCCACCGTCCATATTGAATACATGCTAGGGCTGTCTCATACAGGACTGGTGTATTGGTATTAGCGGGGGTATTTTTACGACATGTCGGCGGGTCTTCTGGTAGATCAGTAAAGCCTGATTTAATGAAATTCAAATCCTTAAACAGTTCCCTGCCCAAGCGGGGATTTGAACCTGGGTCCATTGGGACTGCAGGCCACCTCTCTACCGATTGAGCCACCACCTTCCCTAAATGGAGGGATGGAGTGGAGAGGTATATGAGAGAGGGTGTGTGTGAGCAGGGTAGTGAAATGGCAGGGGACAGGGCGACATGGAAGCGATTTGTTTGTGGCCATCCCTTACGGGATTAAGGCGTCTGGTAATAGATAGATAGATCTCCTCTCTCTCTCTCTCTCTCTCTCTCTTTCTCTCTCTCTCCCCTTATATACATTTTTTCTCTCTCCCCTACTTTTCTCCCCTACCCTTTCCCTTCCCCCTCCCTATCCCCTCCTCACCCCCTCGGTTTCCTCTGGACAGCAATTGGCAAAGATAATGAGAACTTGGCCGACTGTTAACTGACTGCCAGTTGTTGACTGACTGCCAACTGTTGACTGACTGCCACCTGTTGACTGACTGCCAACTGTTGGCTGATTGCCAGCTGTTGACTGACTGCCATCTCTTGACTAACTGACTGATTTTTTTTATGCAGGGAAGGAAGAACCAAAGGTCAGAAGCTTGCAATAATTTTCCCCCCAAGAAAAAAAAAAGAAAAAAAAGCAAGAGAACGGGGAGCCAAATTCATGATCCGTTTTTTTTTCGAGATACCTGAACACTGCGTGTAAACGACTGGAGGTCACAGGCGGTGGGATATACAGACAGAGGAAGACAGTTGCAGGGCTAACACGTTGCGTAAATGAAGGACTGGGAGTAACAGTTAACTATTCCATTAGAGAGTTGGACAGAGAAGGTATGAGAGTTTGCTGCTAGGCGGGTGCTACGCGCGCGCCGTGGTGAAGGAGGGATGCAAGGAGACAGTTCAAAGGAGCAGTGACCATTGAAGCAGTGACAGGAAAGAGATAAAGATACAACAGTGCGACGAAGAGACAGAGGTTGAAGGGTACCAGAAAGAGGAGGAGAGTTAATGAGACGAAAAGCCTTTGACTGCACGTTGTTGAGACGAGCCGTATGTGAGGAGCCTCCCTGTACATGAGAGTTGTACTCAACACAGGGGTGAATAAAACCTCTGTATAACGTCAACAACTGTTCAGGGGTAAAGAAGGCGCGGAATTGGCCGTGCACACCTAATGGATGCAGATTATATATAAGAGAGGTAACATGATCTTCCCAAGATAAATCCCGAGAGAATGAAACTCATAGCATGTTTAAAGATGATGCAGGATGGAGTTGGATATTGTTAAAAATTAGAGGATACTCATGATGTAGATTTTGACGGGTCGAAAGATGAAAGAGCTGAGTTTTGATGCATAAACGACCAAGATTACTTTTACCCCAATCAGAGATATGAACTAAGTCAGACATTAGGTGTGCCACAGCCTCATCCCTTGTTTGTGGGTTACTACTGAAATGGACGCTGCGGAAACGGATGGAAAGGTGATGGGTGGAGTCATCAGCTTATTAGTGGATAGGGTTAGATGCACGGCATAGAAGGTCATTGATGGGTAAAAGGAAGAGCGTTGGAGATAGGACAGAACCCTGAGGAAAACCACTATTGATATCTCTAGGAAATGAGCATAGCCGTCTACAACAGCAGCCACAGAACGACCAGAAAGGAAGCTGGAGATGAAGGCACAGCTAGAAGGATAGAAACCATAAGTGGGAAGTTTGGAAATTAATGATTTATGCCAGACTCGATCGAAAGCCTTTGAGATGTCAGGTGCAGTCAGTCAGCAGCTGGCAAGTTTCTCACCTTCCTTTCAGACGCTTGATGGCTGTTAACTGACTTCCGGCTGTTAAGTGTCTGTCGGCTGTTGACTGACTTCCAGCTATTGATTAACTGCCGGGCTGTTGACTGATTGCCGGCTATTGATTATCTGCTGGCTGTTGACTGAGTACTGGCTGTTGACTGACTGCCGGCTGTAGACTGACTGCCGGCTGTAGACTGACTGCCGGCTGTTGACTGACTACTTGCTATTGAGTGACTCTCGCCTATTGACTGACTGCCGGCTGTTGACTGACCGCCGGCTATTAACTGACTTCCGGTTGTTGACTCACTGCTTGCTGTTACAGACTGATTGACAGCTGCTGGTTGGCTGGCAGCCGACCATTAACTTGTACCAGCTTGCAGCTCTTAATTCCCTTTCCTTCCTCTTTACCCCTAACCCTCTCTTTTCCTTTCTTCCCTCTTTCCCACTCCACCAACCTCACTCTCTCTCTCTCCCCCCCTCACTATTCCCTTGCTCCATTTCTTCCTCTTTCCACCCCCAGACCCCCACCTCTTCCCCTTCCTTCAGGACTTCCAGCTTCTTGCAGCCTCCTACTGCATCGCCCTATTTCCCCTCGTCCAGCCATTCTCCCTTCTCCGATATCCACTCCACTCTCTTTAAACCTCCTCTCCTTCCCCTTTCATCTCTTCCAAATACTTCCCTTTCACTTCCCCTCCCAGCACCCTCTTTCCTCTCTGCAGTTTTGTCCCTTTTCCACTACCTCAACCCCTTCTCGCGCCTCTGACCTCTTCCTCTCTCTCTTCGCTCCCCTTCTTCAACCCTCCCCCCTCTCCCGATCATTCCCTCCTTTTGTTCTCCTCAAGTTTTCCCTTTTCCACCCCTTTTACTCTTTCTTCCAACATCTGGATGGAATGAAGTAGTGTACAGAACCAAGGAAGAAGTGTGTACGTGATCAAGAAAATAGTAAGTGAAATGGACCACACAGTCTTCACACATGCTTGGAATTCTGGCTCCACCTCACAGACTTTACCTCTTGACCTACGACAATGGCAGGTACCTAACTGGTGGAAAGCTGAGTTGCCGCTCAGATGTGGAGGTGAAGATGTATTTAAGAGAGTGATTTAGGCAAGCAGTTAACCACTTCATCTCTACGACTTTTTAATTTTATTCTTGCTGCCACCCGACAATTTACCCTACGAGAGACTGCCTTGTGCTTAAGGGGTGGGAAACACTCACTCCGAGATAGTGGTAAACAGAGTAAAATGAAAGTATGTCCTTGGACTGTATTATTTGATGTTTATGTGTGATTAGCTGGTATTGTGTCCGGGTGATTTATGTGATGTAAAGGTGTTGTGTTGTTCAGGCATGTAGGAAGTAAACGTATAATGAATAGAACAATTGCTAGTTGGTCTACGGAAGCAATTATATGATTGAGAGTGACTAAATGATATACTGCATTGTTTGCAGGTCATTAAAGGTGAAGCACCACGCTGCAGGGTCGACTGAAAAGACACAGTAATAATTTTATAGTTTTTACTGATCAAATGTTTAGTTACACATACGGGTATACAGTTAATGAATTATAGGAGCACAGAGTGTAGTGATAGGTCTTCCCAGACTGTCCCTTAAAACTAGACAGCGCCTATTTATTGTCGGGGCAGAGTGGACTGTAGGGCACTGTACTCCTTGGGTTGTAAATAATTATGGACAGTTAGTATTAGTACCGAATTGATGACATGCAAAGATATATGACAAGGCGGACTGTTGGACCACGGAGAATGGATATCTGTCAACTTTATACTTAGAGTCTGACACACCTAAAGCATGGATCTAAGGGCAACTCACCTCGTTTACCAGTAAAGTAGAGTCACGCTGATTCTTTGGACGCGGGAAGTTGATCGTGGGACGTCTTCAATCGATCTCAAGGTACAGCTATGATGAGGAAGGTAATCACTCTGCGTTTGCTGACTCATGAGGGTATTCTGCTTGTGCCTCCAGTTCTCTGCATGATGCAATGCTTTATAAAGTAACCCAATGTAGGACAGTGTTCATGGGGCAACTTCAGCCCAGCTAGACACACATAGTCTAGTCAATTAAATATAGGGCCAGACCCACCACAAAATGCAACTTTTTTTTTTTTTGCATAATGCATTTTAGAGAGATTTCTACAACAATATATTGAAAGTTTACCAAAATCTACCTTGGGGAAATATGTCTCATTTACATAAATCCAATATGGCACTATCATTCACAAAATCACAAATTTTTGGTCATATATCAAGTGGTAACCAAACTATTTTAGTATTTTAGAGTTTAAAATGTAAATCTTGATCTTATAAAGCCGTTTCCAGGGTATGAAATTTGACATGGGTACTTTATTAATTTGCATAAATCCAACATGGCTGTCCAAAAGACTGAAAATGGTTTATTTTACCATATAAATATATACGTATTTTTTCAATTCAAGATTAGCCAAAGGGCAAGTCCTCTCACAAAAGTTATCTCATAAAGGCCCTCTCACAAAAAAATAATCAGTGATCTATACTCCGACAATAAATTGTCATACATTTGTGATACTTTATGCTTAATAAAGGCCACTAAGTGTAAACTGTTCACAGAGTCTATACGCAGAATCCATATTTGTAGCAAATGCATAATATTTGTCTGTGTCTAATATACAATCTTGCCTTTGACATAAGTCTTTAAATCAAAGTTCCATGTATGATGTACAAGAAAACCTAGGTAAGTAAAAGCAGACTCAGTAACTGTCCTAAAAGTCTTGTTCTGGTTAGAAAGCACACTTTAATCACCATCTAGAAAAGTGGTCAGAGATATAAGCAAAAAAATATTAGTTCAGTGCAGCATCTACTCACAGTTTCACTGCATATCCCACCACCCTTAGTCCCTTTAAAATCACTAGATGTACAACTAGAACATTTGTTTGTACAAAACACCATCACTAGACTAAACATTTAACTTTATATTTTACCACTGTTCCTGCTTACAGTTCCATCTAACAAACCATCACCTCTAGTTTCTGTAAAAAAAAAATATTTGCTAGATTTACAACTACCATAAGTGCTTTAAGTAATACCATCACCATGACTACAGCTGAGTAACTCTATATCTGTATGGAATGTGCGACTTTGTTCTCTGTAGGTTACCTGGAGAGAACCACAGTATTCTGTCTAATCAACAGTGCGAAAGTCTTCCTGATCAACAGCAACATATTGGCACAAATGCCCTGGCATTCTCCACATGCAGGAGAACAGTCGAGTTCTGCCTTTCTGCAGGAGCACCTCATTGTTGAGCAGCCTGTCTTACAGGAGCATCTGATGACTTCCAGTAAGGCCGTTGGTGCTGTTATTACATTGCTGAACAATAACTTCCTGAAAGACTAATGATCTGGCAGATATCAACTTATGACCTCTCGTGTTTGTGGTAAAAAATATCAATGTGTCCGCAGAACAGACAGTTTTCCTTAAAATTAAATGCCATATCTCCTGACCTGAGTGACACCTTATCCTCAGAACTATCAGATACTGCAACTTGGGATCTCTTTAAACTCTATTCAATGTTCCTTTTGTTAAGGTGCCTTTGGTGACATCTAATATGAACTTGTTGGCCAGATACAGTAGTGATGTTGCAATCCCCTGCTTGAATAACTTTTACTATTCCTTGACATCCCTTGGCTCCCAGTGTAATATGTTCTTGCCCATCATCCAGCACCATCACTGGTGCTGTTCAGTAGGATAATACATGAACATCTTTTTAAACTTAACTTTGCATGTGCATGTATATGAGCTTGCCTGAATAACTTACATCATGCTTGCCTTATAAATATAGCACCTTTAATTTCACACCAGAACTTGAAAGAATAACAAAGTAATTAGAGAGGCATGGCTTTCTAACATCTGTAAGTGATTTCAAGATATGAAAAATACATGAATCATATTAAATTTATATCTCCAAAAAAAGCAAGTCTTTAAAAATATAGTGTACAGAGACAAATGCAATGTATTAGGCATAAATTGGTTACAAATGTGCTGATCAATGATCATTTTTGTCTAAAAGACACATGTGAGATTAATTTTGTGAGAGGACTTGCCCTTGCCTAATCTTGAATCAAAACAATGTAAAACATTGATTTTTTTTGTATGGTAGGATGTAATTTTCAGGCATTTGGGTGGCCATATTGGATTTATGAAAATTAATTAAGTAAACATGTCAAATTTCATATGCTGAAAAAGGTTTTCTGTGATAACAAATTACATTCTAATAATTCAAAATACTAAAATAGCTTAGTTGTTACTTGATATATGGCCAAAAATTGTGATTTTGTGAATTTTGGTGGCCATATTGGGTTTATGAAAATTATACACATTTCCCCAAGGTAGATTTGAGTAAACTTTTAATGTTGTTCTAGAGACCTCTCTAAAATGCATTGTGAAAAAAAGAAAAAAAAACTTGCAGTTTGTGGTGGGTTGGGTCCAGAAATCTTCTAGACTGACTAAACTAACAGTGATGAGTGATATAGTGATAATGAACAAGGCCGTCACATTGCATCTCATGATATAAGATGGTTCCATGCTGGTGCCTCCTTTCCTTCTGGGGAGAGAGAGATACATCTTTATACACTGCCTTTTATATGAGGAAAATCACAGGACACCTTCATTCCAGCTCACTGTTTTAGCATTGATAAACGAGGAAGTTTGTTCACATTTGCTGATACCTCGTTTCCTTATCCCATCCAGTCCCGACCGATTTTTTACCCAACACACTCTCTGAACCCGACCGATTTTCACGTTTTTTTTTTTTTTTTGGCTCAAACCTCCGCTTTTGGTGAGAAATCGAAAATTCATAGAGAAATCGCCCTCCTGAGCTTATAAATGTTGGTACAGGTGTCAGTCAGCCTTACGTTTTCCTTCTTTCTCAGGGTACCTGGCTAAAGAAAACGAACTATGGAAGGGTTAACTAATTCAAGCCACTTTAAACTACGTATTTTTTTTATTTATTCGGTACGAATTTATGTGTAGTACAAGTCTACATTGGTTTTCACACAATAATATAGGCGATAAAAGCAATGTTCACTCACCCAAACCCCCAGCATATGGCACCTTCCTTTACGACATTACCACCTCATCACTTCTGTTTGTTTCTCCCTCTAGCTTCTTTGTTTCTTTGTCCTCCATCTCAGGAATCACTTTTACCGTGAATTTCGTCATTGTAGAGACCGTGGGGCAACATATCTTTACTGGCCAGGTTACTGCTAACAGGTGAATTGCCGAGTGTTGCGGGGAGGGGGGGTCAGGTGGGGCCAGGCAGTATCCCCACTTGACAGCAGGTAGAGGATGGTCTCCCACATATGCCTACCAAAAATCACCCACGAATGTTGAAAAATGTGCACACGACGGGTCTTGCAATTGAGTGACGTACAATGTACGTTGGTGGGTCCGTACGTGGAAAAAAGTAGTGACGTACATCGTACGTCGGTGGGACTCGGCGGGTTAATGGGTACCCTCTGAAACTGGACCTGTGCCTTGAATACCTGCTCAGTTTCAACAGCAGTGTCTTGGGTTACTGAACACCTTATTCCTTGGTAGCAGCTTGATGGTAATAAGGGCTGCTGAAGATTGCTTAGTGGAGGTTATGAAGCAGTGCTGAAACACGTAAATTTGGTGGGACTCAGAGGGTGAAGTGGTGTCGGACGGATTTAGGCTGGTCGTCCTTTTTTCGATGGTCTCCTTCGGTAATGGATGGGCGTCTCAGGAATCATCACCACTTAGGTTCAAGAGGTGAGAGAGTGGTCCATTTCTCTTGGTATTCTAAGATATGATAACTGGGTGAATTTTGTTGATGTGTTTGCTCCAGGAGTGCTCACCAGGCGCTTTTTCCCCTGCAGCATCTTACTCAGGAACTGCAACGAGGTCAGTGGAGAGCCAGAAGAGACTCATCTTTTTGGTAGTCTTGTGTGAGGACTGAGAGGTGACTGGCAGCAGATGTCATTGGAGTAGGTGGAGTGTCCATGTAGAAGGGCAGGAGGCCTTATTTATCCTTCTCCTCACTGCTTGTCCTCTGTTGTTTGTTCACCACGGAGTTAGGGATTATCGACGCTTTTGTAGCTGTCTTATGCGGGTGTGGCTCACGCTTTACCTCGGTAATTGCAGTTTTAATATTCTTGGAATGTCCGATCTGCCCGGGTGTTCAGCATCTATATGCAGTTGATAAAAACTGAACTTACTATACTCCATTTGTTAGGCTAGTTGTTTGTACATCTTGTATTCAGATTCTGGGTAGTTTACAAACAAATATATATGAGCACCATTTCATACAGCGAATTTCATTCATCAGTGACATATACAGTATATTGCTGAGTTCCACAAGCCTAATTATGGGAGTGTAGTAGGTAAATTTGTGTACAAATATACCATTCCTTTTTGCAGATGCCCTTGTTATGATGTTACTCCTGTTGAGCTTGCCTTTGCTGCACCATACAGTATAAGGTTCTGAATTCTTGTCAGCTTAAGAGGTTTTCTAGGACCTCTTCCATACCAATTTATGTTTGCATATGGTGCGGTGAAAGTTTTATGTTGTTTGTGCAAGATATAGTTTTAGAAAAATCCTAACATCAATCAGTAGGATAAAAAGGCTTCATATGTAAAATAGATCTCTAAAGAAAAGATGCTACAAAGCCTGCTAAACGGATCATTTTGTGTGTATGACAGTGCAGTGTTGCTCATGTAGGATGTAAAACTATAATCTGGCACAAGAATTACAGGAAGCAAGTAGATGATTTTGTGTTCATGTGCGAAAAACTAATACTGTGTGCAGGTCAGTAACTCTTTCATGGTCTCGTCTTCTCTCGTGTCGTATTTCTACTAACGCCAGAAGATGTAATTCAGTCTAGAGTTAGATACAGGAGCCCAAGTGTTAACCCTTTCACTGCGAAGGGTCTCCAGTTCCCTAAATATGACATAAATAAAATAAATTAAAATATAGGACGTCATCCAAAAGGAGGGTTAATGGAGATTGGTTTTAGCTCCATGTCTACGACAGGTCACCTCTAAGTAAAATTATAACATTTAAAAGTAAAAACTTAGTAGAAGCAAGAAGTTAATGCAAAAAGATTTATTAGTCAATAAGTTAATCCTCTCTCATTATATTCTTGCCATATCCAGTCGATTTTACTTAGCTCACTTGAGACTTTTCGCAGTGGAAGGGTTAGATATAGCCTTCATTAATCACTTGAGCTGAGTAAAATCGTCTGGTAGCAGTGGCAGTAAAGTAAAAAAATGACGTCAAGGTGGCGAAAGAGTTAAAGCTGTGCTAAAATAAAGGTGCTGTGTTGCTCAGGTGGACAGTGAGCATCTGACCCTTTTACTGCGGCGAGTTTTCCTGAACCGAATAAACTCTTCTGAAGTCAACCATGAGTGCAGTGTTGATAATTAGCAGACCAAGGTTTGCAATAGATAATCTTTAATATTTTGGCCACAGAGGGCTTTCCTGATCCAAATACAATCGTTCTGCGATATTTAGGATAAAGCACAAAGTTAATAAGCTGCAGCAAAAAAACATTAAAAGGAGCGCTTCGATACTGATGAGTGAGGTGTAACAAAATAAAATACTGTTTGTATAACCACCCTGCCTCAGTCCTATCCTACCTTACCCTTTCCTACCCCTACCATGCCTTACCCTGTCTCAGCTGTACCCTGCGTTACCATGCCTCAACCCTACAATGCCTTACCCCCCTGAATTCTACCTTGCCTTACTCTGCATAACCCCTACCCTGTCCTACCCTGCCTCAACCCTCCTCAGCCTTATTCTGCCTCAACCCTACCCTGTCCATCCCTCCTTCATCCTTACCCTGTCGCACCTCTTCTAACTCCTGCCACCACCTTACTCCCATCCTCCCTGCATCAAAACCTTACCCTGTCTCAGTCCTTCCCTGTCTTTCTCTTTCTCACCCCTACCCTGCCTCAAGTCTGTTCTGCCTTAACCTGCTTCATCCATACTCTTCTTTATCCTGCTTACTCTTCCTTATCCTGCTTTACCTCGTCTCAGCCTTGCCATAATCTTCTTGCTTTAATCCTGTCACTGTGATGAAAGGGAGCGCCTTCACTTGGTGGCATTGACGTACTTGTATCCAGGCTGCAGTAAAATTGCCCGATTATCAGTTCTTTTCTGAAAAGATGAGAGTGGACTACAGGAGAAGGATAACTGCTGGCTGTTGTCGGGGGGGGGGGGGGCAGACCACCAGGTTCCTGTTCAGATGACCCTTTGACCACAACAGCAACAGCAACAGCAACTACCCGTGCCTCTCCTCACCACTCTCTTTCTTCCTGCATTATTCCGTCTGCCTCCCCATCCTACTTCGTCCTGCCTCACCCTTACCATCCTACTTCCTCCTGCCTCACCCTTACCATCCTCTCATTGTCCTACCGTGTTTGGCCTGCCCTCCTCATCGCAGCCATTCCCTGCATGTTTCACACCTGCTTCTCACTTCCTGCCTCACCCTGCCTTCCTCACACTTCCTGCCTTATTCCTGCATCACCCCTGCTTGCCGCATATCTGTCAGCTTCATTCAGACGACTTCACCCTTTCCTTTCTTAATATACCTTGTCTCACCCATGCTTCAATCTTTCTGTCTCATTCTTGCCACACCCATCCTGCCTCACCCCTACTACACTCATCCTGTCTCACCCTTGCCACACCCATCCTGCCTCACCCCTGCAACACACATCCTGCCTCACCCCTGCTACACCAATCCTGCCTCACCCCTGCTACACCCATCTTGCCTCACCCCTGCTACACCAATCCTGCCTCACCCCTGCTACATCCATTCTGTCTCACCCCTGCCACACCCATCCTTCTTCACTCATGCTACACCCTTCCTGCCTTACCTTTGTCACACCTTCCTACCTCCCCCTTACCTCATCCTTCTCCTTGCCTCACCTTTTATTCCTCACCCCGTCTGCCTTATCTTCCCTTTTCACCAGCTTGCTTCACGCTTTCTGTCTCACCCCTGCCTAGCCCTGCGTAATCTTGCCTCACCCCTATCTAATACTGCCTACTTATTTTGCTACCTTGGACCCTCATATAATGAAGGGTAATTACTGAATGAACTGCATTAGGGAACATTATACGCCAGAGAGAGAGAGAGAGAGGGAGAGAGAGAGAGAGAGAGACAGACAGACAGACAGACAGAATGGGAGGGAAAAGGAGAGGGGGAGGGGAGAAGAAAGAGAGTGGGGGGGGGGATAGGAAAGTGAGAGTATACAGGAAGTAGAGATAAGAAGAGGATTATTGTTCTGAATGAGGATATCTGCTGAATGAACCTAACTGCAGTAAAAGATCCAGGCAAAATGTGTAACAAAGGAGTGGAAAAGATGACAGTGCTCCCCACCCACTAGGAGGAGTGGAGGGAGGCGGGGGGGAGGGGGTGGAAAGGGAGGAGCGGAGAAGGAAGAGAGCGAGAAGAAAAGGGAGAGAGTGTGGGAGGAAGACTGAAG
>JAGKTI010021300.1:0-15820 GCA_018397915.1 Birgus latro | reverse complement strand
CACATAAGAGCTCCAAATAATTGTTCTGGTTCACTTTTTCATTTGCAGGTAGAATTACCAACCTACCAACACCATAATATGTAAAGCAGCCCCAAGCCATGAGTGAGGCTGGGTATTTAACAAACTTGGAAGTGTACTTAGGATCCAGGGGGTCACTGCCTGGTTTGCGGTACACTCGTGATGAAGGGGTACCAGTGACAGTAAATGTTGACTCATCACTCCAAAGCACAGTTTTCCATTGCTCCTCACTCCAGGCAAGATATTTCTTTAAAAAATTTACTCTCTTTTTCTTCTGAAGTGCAGTTAGCAGTGGTTTTTTACGAGCACAAAAACTCCTGTAGCCCAGATCGTCATGCAACAGCTGCTGCACACTTCTGACAGACACATCTGCCAGCAACTGTGGGTTCTTTTCTTTTAAATCCCATGCTGTTAGCCTTGGATCCTTGCTAACTTGCCTTGAGATCAGCTGACGGGTCCTGAAGGTTGTCTTACGAGGTCTCCCAGGCTTGGGAAGTGGAGTGGGAGGAATGGCCTCCCCACTGTCCTTGAACCGCTTCACCAGTCTCTGCACTGTCCTCAGTCTAACACCATCTGATTTGCAATAAATGGGAGTTTGTGGCCAGCTTTGTATAAAGTAATCACTTCCACACATTTGTCCTTGCTTGTGGTTACTTTAGGCATGATGAGAATGTGGTAGGTAACCAAATAACTGTGTTATTTGAGTCAAAACATGCCCTCATGGTGCATCACACACAGAGACAATCCTCCTCCTGTGGCTGCCCAAACATTACTGAGCCTGCTCCTGTGGTGCCAAACCTATCAAGCAGGGTTGCCAGCTCCCACTGAAAAAGTGTCAGCTCATTTCGCATCACAGGGGAGGGTAGTATTGACCCTACTTCACTTAACGCGAAGAAGAATGACGTTGGCAAAAAAAGTCAATACTTTCTGCGCCTACTGTATAGGAATTTAGGCCGGTAGTTCCTCGAGTCCAGTAAAAGCGAATTCCTGTCTACTGAAATCCATTATATCGAGGTTTTACCGTGAACAGTTTCCTGGGTACAGGAAACCATTTGGCTTGTCACTCAGTGTGGAGACCATATGGCAACACGACACTGAGTGAGTGGATGATGGGCGCCCCCATGTACCACTTTATTCATTATTTATTTATTACTCTGGATATCACCAGAAGATTATACTCATCACAGAGACACTGTTTAATCTGGTCACTGACTCCCAGCACATGCTGTCTTGCCTGGGCAGGCTCCATGTGTCCAGTTCTTGATGTTAAATGTTATCCCCTGGCAGGATTTGCTAAAATTAATGGGGCATGCCCCTTAGAATTATGCAGTTTTTTACCAACTTGGGAGTGTCAGAAGTGATGATGTAATTCATCCTGGAAAAATAAAGACTAGGGGAGGACAGTGATGATGTATTTCATCCTGGAAAAATAAAGACTAGGGGAGGACAGCATTACAAAAGATGCCCTTTGGCCTGAGGGGGTATTTCATGACTTCTGTTAACTGGCTCCTTATATAAAGAATGTATATTTGGTTTTGCCCTCATTAGTTTGTGCAGCCAAGACTCCAAGGCATGAATTACTATATGGTCCATATCTTGGAGCATGCTGTTGGATGATTCTCTCACTTCAGTGCTTTCTCTTTCTTTCCTACTTTAATGCATTCTCTTTCTTTTCTGCTTTAATGTTTTTTTCTTTCTTTGTTTCTGGATCCTACCTCATCCATCTTTTAGGTGGGAATTACAATTGGGGTTCTGATGATTCTACCATGGACCTTCACCCCACAGATCAGAGTGAAGGGCCAGAGGAGGTATGTGTCAGCAAATGGGGCTTTATCATTGCCCTCATCATCACTGCACTGCTGGCACTGGTAGCTGTGGCTGTGGCGGTATCATGTTGGCTTATGGCCTATCGACGCAGACCAAAACATGCTGGGCCCCTGCCTCACCCACCAGAGTTCCCCAATCCTCTCTTCACTACTCCAGAACCTCTGGCAGAGCCATCACCTGACTACCTCTCCTGAGGGATGGTGAATTTAAAAGTCACCACCCTTGTCTCTATACTTACTGTGATGAATTTTTTCTACAAACAGAAAGGTTCCCACTTTATGTACCCAATAAAAGATATTTTATTCAATAATACATTTCAAGAATTAGTGAAGATATCAACTTGTTGATGACACAGTAGTGTTAACTAAATACTTTTACAGATTATTGACATATGTGAGACTTTCATGCAATCATATCTTAATATTTGAAAACAAAACAGCATGTTCTTAATGCAGTCATGATAGGAAGCATTCTTTTAATAACTATGTCCTAAGTTCAGCAGAAACCACTAGAGTGCTTCCTGTTTTGAGTGCTCTAAGTTCCAGCTTTTTCAGTGGCTTATAGCAAGATTTATCAGTTTTTGAGCATTTGTTAATATTTTTGTACAAAATATTTTTTTTTTTTACAATTAAATGTCTGCCGTGCTACATTGTTTTACAAGGCATTCTGGGCATCATTTCCGGATGGACATAACAGTGGAATGAAGTCTTTGATTTTAAATGTGAATGAAATGTGTGTAGTGTGGCAGCTCTCACTAGGTGAAAGCAGCTCATCTATGTATTCCAAAGACTCATTTTTTTTTTTTTTTTGTACTTCAGCAGTAATTACCTGAGATATTCAGTTATTTTAACAAAATTTAGGTGCTCATGGACACATCCCTGTTATGTCCAGTTTCAAGTGTCAAAAGTAAAGTAATGAGTTAATTTCTTTATAGCCGACCAAAACTACAGCTGCAGCTGCTGTTATTACCAGTTATGAACAGATTAACTCCTTGCATTACAGTGTATAAAGTTTGTCCGCCATGGCGGCTATGGGGAGTCACAGTTGGTTTTTGGTTGTCTATACTAGAGGTTAGTGATTTGTTTGTAAGATTGTAGAGAAAATAAAGATTGATCTCCCCCTATCTACTTGGCAGGATCTTATAAGTGGTTAACGAAATGTGTTAAGTTATATTTGTGCACGTAGATGATTAGATAAGAGGAAAAAAGATGCTGATTCTCTTGTGAGCCACAGCAGCACTTTTGGGGGACCACAATATTTATTATTGTACACCCAAGATGTAGTAGCTGTAGGGGTTAGGAGTGCTGCTGTTGGGCAAGTCTCAGCTTCTGCTCTGCCAGGTCGTCTTCCATACAAGATTACAACCAGGTCCAAGTCCTGATGTACTCCAGTTTAAAACATAGGTGATTGATTACGATATGTGATACTCTCGAACAGTGTAGCTTTTTTTTTTTTTTTTTTTGAGGCAACCATGCAACAAATATTTCTGATTAAATCTAACAGCAGTTCCTAATATCCTGTGTAAAATTATGCACTAACTTTACTCAGGCAAGCCAGCACCCTTGCAGAGTCCTAACTTGGTTAATATACTGACTTTAACAAAGGCATATTCTCACACTCGTTATACCCCCAGTACTGTGATCTGTACCCTGTTGCAATGCTTTAATAACAATATGCCTTTGTTCGACTCATGGGATACAATTTCTTTAATTTAAAATGGTAGTCATTTTACTGGTGGTGGATCCAATGATTGGAGCAGATCTGCGGAATTTGTAGTCTCATTTTCTCACTAAAACTGGTGCTGGTGTCCATATTCCTTTCCATGCTTGGCTTGCCTGACAAATCATTATTATCACCTAGTAAAAAATAATTTTAGCCTATCCCCAATGCTTTAAACCTGTGTTAATAAGTAACAAATACACTTGTTAATGAATAAAGGATATGGAACAATAATTCATTCTTCATGTCACCTAGAAGTAGGGTTCACCCACATTCTCCCGTTCAGTTGTGACACCCTCCCAGAGGGGGGGGGGATCACAACTCCCTCTAACCCCCTAAGGGGAGTCAAACTCCCTTCACTCCCATGGGGGGTCACATCCTCCTCCATCCCCATGGGGGGGTTCACACCAAACTCCACCCCCCTCCCCCAAGAAAAGCATCACACCACCTCTACCCACAAAGGGTCACACCCAACCTACCCACCTCAAAGGGGGGGGGGGCTCACACCCGCTCCACCCCTCAGAGGAGGGTCATACCCACCTCCAACTCTCTGAAAGGGGGTCACATTCTCTCCAGCCAACAACCAGAAGAAGCACATAATCAGCAACCTTAAGCACTCATCTGCATGTGGACGAGACAACATAAAGCAACATACACCTTAAATACCTTGGACTACATGGCATACAAGCACTCAACAACATATCAGACTACAGCTACTCACACAACATAATACCAAACATCTGGAAGTATGGCACTATCATCACCATCCCCAAACCCAACAAAGACTCCATGTTACCTTCCCCACACCACCCCATCACACTCCCCTGCACCCCTTCCAAGTCACTGAACGACTGGTATTACAACTAGTTACACCTCACATCTCCCTAGCCCCCAACACAGAATGATTTTAGGCTGCTACACTCTACAAACTCTTCTTACAGACCTTACACAGTGTGTTATTGATGGCATCAATTCAGCTAGGCCACCACACAGAACACTCCTCCTTCACACTACAGTAACCATTAGCGAAGCTTTTGATGCCATCCCCTGCCACAACCTCACAAACAAAATATTCAACACAAACATGCACAATAACATAAAAAGATGGATTTAGCAGGTAGATGTGCACATATAACATTTTCCAGTAAGTCACTGAACATCAGAAACTTCACAAACGGCATCCCCAAACGATCTGTTTTGTCACCTGCTCTCTTTAACCTATATATGCACAACATACCCACACCCCACAAATACACATAACTTATTATGTGGATGTCATAACACATGTACACACCAAAATGCAAACACAGCCACACACATCCAACCTTACCTAACACACTACATGAATGGTTCACCACAGACAGACTCAAAATAGCCCCAGCCACATCTACAGTGACCCTTCCCATAAACTGGACAGCAGAACACAGTCACATTCCACACCTCACTATAAACAACACTCTCCTAACACACACACACACACAAACACACACACACACACACAAAATCCTTGGTGTAACATACATCAATGTAATTTTAACAACACATCACAAACATTAAAAGATAAATTAACACCAAGACTCAATGCCTACCCATACAACATTTGGACACAAGAAACCACCACCACAGTATACAAACAGTATATACTTTTAGTGATGAATTATGCAAGCCTTACTTGGGCTTCTAACCTCACTAAAACACTCTACAGACCATACAGAACAAGGCCCTAATAATAATCACAGGCTGCACAGGTACTACACACCCACAGACCACCTACACCCAAGAAACCAAAGTCCTCACAGTCAAGTCATAAGAGGCACACAAATTCTTGCCACAGCCTCCACACTCTCACATCATCCACTACATTACATGGCAGCACATTTACACACAACAAGGAATATCAAAATAACACCAAACACGTAGTATCATACACAAATACTGTCATCTCTTCCCCCCCCCCTCACCCGCCTCAAACCAGCTTCGAGAAGCATATCCATACTCAAATAACTCGCCACTCCATTTAGTCACTTAAGGACAACACACAGCTGCACAGCACGGCCTCCTGATATCCACCCTTCTGAATCCTACCTCCCTCGTAAGGACAGGTCTACCTGGCCCGGCTAAGATGTGGGCATCATCCAGCCCTCTTGAGTTGTCAGAAAAGGCTGGATGACTCCATCACTGATGCCTGTCCAGGATGCAACACAGCACCCCATACTATTAAAAACATTATGGAAGACTGCATTGCACACAATCACCTGCACCAACAACATACACTCCTTGAGAGCTCTGTGGGAAAGCCGGGTCTCGACTGTGGCCTTCCTTAGGGACTCAGGGCTGTTCGGCCAGACTGCCTAAGGAACAACTACTACTATAAGAGATGGCCACACCCCTCAAAACCCAAAAGGGAGTGAGAGGTGCAACCCCCTTTACCACCCCTCAACCCCCAAAGGGTTTTACACCTCTCAACCCCTAAAAGGGGGGACACACCCGCTCAACCCCCAAAAAGGGGTCACACCCCCTCAACCTCCTTAAAAAAAGGGTCACATCTCTCTCAACCCCCTCAAAGCAGAAGTCACACCCCTGTCAGGCCCAAAAAGGAGTCACACCCTCGACCCTCAAAGGGAGATCACACCCCTCAGACCCCAGAGGAGAATCACACCCCCTAAACACACCCAAAGAGGATCAAACCCCTTTACTCCCTAAGGAGGGTCACCCAATTTACCCTGTGATGGGTCACACCCTTTACCCCTAAGGAGGTTTATCACTTCAGCCCCCTAAGGGGGATCATACCCCACTTTAAGCTCTTGTGGAAGGGGTTATACCTTCTATACCTCAAAGGGGGTCACACATCCCTGTATCCCCCAAGGGGGATCATCCTCTAACCTTTACCCCCAAAGTGTTCACATCCCTCTTTATCGAAGGATGGTCACACCCAAGCGGGGGTCACACCCTCTTTTATCCTCAATAGGCATCACCCCCCTTCAACCCTGAAGAGGAGGTCACACTCCCCTTTACCCCCAAGGGGTCACATCCCCCTTTACCACCAAGGGATCACACCCACCTTTACTCCAAAAGGGAGCATACCCACTTTATCATCCATGGGATACAGCACACCCCCTTACTTCCCAAGGGGGGTCCACACCCTTTTAGGCCCTCAAGGGGATCACATCTCCCTTTAAGGGGTCACACCTGAATTTACCCCCAGGAGGGTCATGGCCCCCTTTACCCCCAAGGGAAGGGGGTCACATCCCCAACTGATCCTTTATGAGGAGGGATCAAATCCCCCTTTTACCCACGCCAAGAGGGGTTACTACCCCCCCTTTAACTCCTGAGAGAGGTAACACCTTCCTTACCCACCAGCGAGTCATGCCCCCCTTTACCTGCAAGGGCAATTACACCTCCAATTACCCCAAGAAGAGGGTGGTCACACACCTATTACCCAAAATGGGAGGGCACACCCCCTTTACCCCCAAGGGGGTCATGCCCCCCTTTACCCCCTCAGGTAGGGTCACACCCTTTACTGCCCGAGGAGAGTTATGCTCCCATTTTCCCCCAAGGGAGGATCATGCCCCCTCACCCTGATGGAAGATTACACCCCCTATCACCCCCCCTGAGGGGAGTCATGCCCACTGAGGGAAGGTTGCACCCCCTCACACCCCCAAGGGAGTTTCACGCCCTCAACTCCCCGAGGGTGTGTCAAGCCCATCTCACCCCGTGAAGGGGGCTGAGCCCCACTCACCCCCCCTCACCTCCCCAAGGGGAGTCACATCCTCACCCCCAAGGGGGGTTCACGCCCCTCACCCCCCCGAGGTCACGCCTCCTCACCCCCGAGGGGTCATGCCCCCCTTACTGCTCTGAGGAGCATCACACGCCTCTCATTGCCCCAAGAGGGGTCATGACCCATCTCCCACCTGAGGGGGATCTCATACTAAACACTTAAGGGGTTCAGGACCACGTCACTCCCCTTGGGGGTTAAGCCCCCTCACCCCCTGAGGAGAGTCATTCCCTCCTTGCCCCTCTGAAGGGAATTATGCCCATCTCCTCCTCCTGAGGGGGAGTCATCCCCCCCAGTAGAGTCACACTACCCCACTCCTCTGAGATGATCACGCCCCCTTCCCCTCCGCGGGGGTCATGCCCTCATAACCTCTCGGAGTCTGGATCATTGCCCCCTTACCCTTCTGAGGAGGGTCATGTCCACTTCACCACTCAAGGAGGGTTAAGACCCCTCACCCAGTGAGTGGGGTTAAGCCCCCTAATCCCCCAGATGGGGACATGTCCCCATCACCCCTCTGAAGGGAATCATCCCCCCCTGGGGGGGTCACACACCCCTAAGGGGATGACACCAACCCACCTCTCAGAGGGGTTCATGCCCTTTCACCCCTCCAAGGGGCTCATCCCCGAGGGTGTCATGCCCCATAATCGTTCAAAGTGGGTCATGACCCCCTCATCCCTCTAAAGAGGGTATGCCCCCTCACTCCTTGAGGGGGTCATACTCCCTTTAGCCCCCAAGGGGGATTGCACACCCCTTAACCTCTAAGGGGTCACACCCTACCTCACCCCAAGGGGGCTGCATCCACTTTACCCCTAAAGGGGTGTTACATCCCATTTACCCCAGAAAAGGGGATCACACTCCTTTTACCCCCAAATCGGGAGTCACACCCCTCTTTACCCCATGGAGATGTCACACCCCTTTACCCCAAAGGGAGGTCACCCCCCTAGGGGGTCACACCCTCCTTACCCCTCCAATGTGGGGTCATGCTCCTTTACCCCCCATGAGAGGTCACACCACACTTTAACCCCAAGTGGGGTCACACCCCCTTTGCCCCCAAGTCGAGGTCAACCCCTTTACCTCACCAAGGGGTGATCCACCACCCTGTACCCTTTAAGGGGGTCACATCCTCCTTTGCCTCAAAGGGGGGTTTACACCCCCTTTAACCTCCCAAGAGGAGTGGTCCCACACTCCTTAACCCCAAAAGTGGGGGTCACACCCCAATTTATCCACCAAGGAAGGTAACATCCCCTTTTACACTTCCGAAGAGGGGGTCACACCACTTTCACCCCCAAGGTGGGGTCACTCCCTCTTAACCTTCAAGGGGGGTCACAGCCCCTTTATTCCCCCAAGGGAGCCACACACCCCTTTACCTCAAAGGGAATCACACCCTTTTTACCCTCCAAATGGGGGTCACACCCCTTTTACCCCAAGGGGGCTCACATATCCCTTTACTTCCAAAGAGGACTGCACACAACTTTAAAGGGGGTCTCACACACACCTTATCACGGCCCCCTTTACCCACCAAGGGGGGCCACACCCCTCTGCCTCCAAGAGTCACCCCTACTTTACCCCCAAGGGGGCTCACACACCCCTTTACCCTCTCAAGGAGGGAACACATTCCTTTTTCTTCAAAGAGGTCACACACCTCTTTATGCCAAGCTGGATCACACCCCCTTTACCCCCAAGGGGGGTCAAACTCCCCTTTACCCTGAAGGGGATGTTACCCCTTTACCTTCCAATGGGCTGGCTAACTGGCTGGCTGACTGGATGGCTGACCAGCTGGCTGCCTGGTTGGCTCACTCACCATGGCTATCTGCCCAGCTGGTTGGGTAGCTGTCTAGCTGTTTTGCTGGTTGGCTGGCCCACTGACTGGATGGCTCACTGGCTCCGTCTGTCTGTCATACTAGCTAGCTGGTTGGCTGGCCGGCTGGTTGGTTGGCTGATTTGATGGAAAGATGGCTGAATGGCTGGTCACCTGGCTGGATGGTTGCCTACCAGCCCATCTGGCAGACTGAATGGGTGAATGAACGGATGGTCTGATGGCTGGCTGTCTTGTCAGCTGGTAGGCTGCCTGGCTAACTAGCAGACCAGCTGATTAGCTGTCTGGTAGGTCAGCTGGGTTGCTAGTTGGCTGGCTGCCTAGTTGGCTGGCAGACTGTCTTTTTGACTGACTGGCTACCCAGCTGACTGGATAGTTAGCTGGCCATTTGGCTGGCTAAATGGCAGACTGGTTGGATGTATGGATGGCAAACTGACTGGATGGATGGCCAGCTGGCTGTCTGGTTTACTCACTCGCCGACTGGCTATCTGGCCAATTGGTTGGGTGGCTGGCTAGCTGACAGGCTGACAGGGAGGCCATGTGGTTGGGCAGCTGGCTGGCTGACTGTCTTGCAAGCTGGTTGGCTGACTGGCTGGCTTGCCCACTGGCTGTCTGCTTGGCTGACCCATTTGCTGTCTGTTTGGCTTGCCCACTGGATCCATGTCTGTCTGGTCGGTTGGTTGGAAAGGCTAGCTGACTGGCTGGTGGGCTGACCGGAAGGTAGGCTGTTTGGTTGGCTGGCTGACTGGCTAATTGGATGACTGGCTGGCAATCTGGCTGGGTGGACAGCCAGCTGAGTGAAAGACTAGATGGATGGATATTCGAATGGCTGGCTGGCTGGTTGACTGTTGGTCAGCTGGTAGACTGCCTGGCTAACTGGGAGGCTAGCTAGCGAACTGTCTGTCCAGCTGATTGGCTAGCTGGAATGCCTGCCAGTTTGCTGGTTGACTGACTGACCGGTTGGCTGATTAGCTGACTGACCGGTTGGCTGATTAGATGGCTGACTAGTTGACTGACTGGCTGGCAAAGCTGAATGTTAGCGGGCTGGATGGCTACCTGGCCGGCTGGTTGGCTGGCTGACTGTCAATTTGGCTGGCCTTTTTTTTTTCTTTTTTTTTTAATGTGTCCGACTCTGGGCATAGGCTTTACAGCCTGCTATCAAGGCCCAGCCGTCCTCCATACACCTCTACATGTCACCACTTCGGCGCTTAACACCCACCGTCCATATTGAATACATGCTAGGGCTGTCTCATACAGGACTGGTGTACTGGTATTAGCAGGGTTATTTTTACGACATGTCGGCGGGTCTTCTGGTAGATCAGTAAAGCCTGATTTAATGAAATTCAAATCCTTAAACTGTTCCCTGCCTCAGCGAGGATTCGAACTGGGTCCCTCGGGACTGCAAGCCAACTCTCTACCGATCGAGCTACTGCTTCATGGCCATCAGGCTGGCTTTCCCACTGGATGTCTGGTTTGCTGACTGTGTCTGGATGGCTGATTGGCTGGCTGGCTGGCAAACTAGCAGGCTAAATGGATGGTTGGATGGCTGGATGAGTGGATGGATGGATGAACTGATGGAAAGATGGATGACTGGTTAGTTGTCTGATTGTGGGGTTTGCTGGTTGGATGCCTGGCTAAATGGCTGACTGGCTAGCTTGCTGGCTGGCCAGTAGGCTGGCTACTAGCGGGTCAGTTGACTGGCTGGCTGGTTGACTACCTGACTGGCTAGTTGGCTGGCTGGCAGGCAGACTGGCCGGCAAGCAAGGAAATCAGGGTGGTAGACAGGCAGAAAGACAGTCAGGCATGTTAGCTGGGTGGCTGGCTGGTTGACGGGCACACTGGCAGGCAAGTAAGCAGGCAGAAAAGCAGGCAGGCACCAGGCACACAGGCAGAATACACGGCAGGAAGGCAGGCATTCAGGCTGCATGGACCGCAAGCGAGAACTCTGGCAAGCAAGCAAGAAAACACAAATGTTTTGTATCGATGGCGCTCGTGAGGCTTTTGTGAAATTTAGATTTTAAAAAAATGTTCGTTTGTGATTCGTGACAAGATCACAAGTTTTGTCTGGCGTCACATTACCAGAACTATGTGCCTGTCTGCCTGCCTTCCTGCATACCTTCAAGTGTGCCTGCTTGACTGTCTGTCTGCCTGTCAGCAAACCAACCAGATTACCTGCCTGCCTACCTGCTTACTTACCCGCCTGGCTGCCTGCTTGCAGCCTGACTGTCTGATCGCCTATGTGCCTGTTAAGCAAGTCGATAGCAAGAAAGCAGGTAGGAAAGCAAGCAGGCAGGCAGGCAGGTAGGAGGTAGAAAGGAAGGCAGGAAGATATGGAGGTAGAAAGGAAGGCAAGCAGATACGGAAGTAGAGAGGAAAGCAGCCAGGTAGGAGAGAAGGAAAGAGGGAAAGGTGGAAGGCAAGCAGGGTGGCAGGCAGGAAGGCAGGGTGGTATAGCCTATCCTTACCTAACTTTACTACCCTCTCTTATCTTACACTATCCTTAATTTGCCGAGCCTAGCCTTGTCAAAATCAGTCAAACCTAATTCTATTTAACCTAACCAAATCTACACTACATCAAAAACTCAGTTCTTACACATATCGACCCGACAAAATCTTCCTCAGGATTACCCACTAGTGTTTAATAATGAACAGTTATGTCCTGCGTTCATACTAAAAGATAGTGTTTTGTACAGAAAAACATTCCTTACAGGGAAGGATTTGCCCAACAGAGAAGTAAACCAACTTGTTGTCCCTACTGACCTGATATCTGCAGTCCTTCACATCGTTCATGATACACCTCACGCATCCCATCCAGGTAAAACCGATGCTTGCGCCAAGCACGTCTCAAGTACTATTGGCCAAACATGCGTCGCGATATCAATGCGCACTGTGACTCTTGCATCTTGTGCCACCGCCTTACCTGCACCGCTCTTACAATATCCAATCCCGTCACGTCCATGGGAAACAATGTCCATCAATCTTCTAAAATTCCCTCTTACAGAATCAGGCACAGAATATTTGTTTGTAGCAGTCGACCACTTCTCACGCTACTGTGTCCTCATACCCCTCTCAGATAAGACCGCGAAGAGTGTTGCACGTGCTTTCGTAGATCACGTAATTTGTCCGTTCAGTATCATGTAATTTGTCTGTTCAGTACACCACATACCATTCTCACTGACAACAGTACTGAGTTCAACAATTGCCTCCTGGAGATCTGTCACCGCTTTAAATTAATAAGTGCAATGTCATACCTAACCATCCAGCTTCCAATGGGCTTGTAGAGTGCCACAATAGAAAAATCTTAGAGTGCCTCAGACACCTAGGCTCCCATAGTTCGTCATGGGATGACTGGATACCCCAAGTGGCATCCTCCATCAATTGCTCCATCAACGCTTTCATTGGCAAATCTCCCTTCTTTGTCCTCTTTGGTTTTGACAAACATCTACCATACACCCTGTTATCCTCAAAGCCAGACCCCATCTATAACATGGATGATTAAGTCAAAGTAAAATTAGCCAACTTCCAAACAATCCATCAGTATGTAACATCCAATCTCGCTTCATCTAAGGAGGACATGATACAACGCCAATATAAATCTGCCTCTCCTATCACTATCAACGTCGGTGATCTAGTCTTTGCTCATTCCCATACGCGCACCTCAAAATTGGATGACAAATTTACCGGCCCCCATCGCGTACTGAATAAACAAGCTAACAAGTTCCACATCCAAGACCTCTCCACTACAGACACTAAGTGGGTCCATGCTGACGATCTAAAACGTGCTCCACGGGGCCTAGTGTTGGGAGAATCACTTGCACAACCTACTACTCTCCCTCCTACTCCACAAATCCCTCAATCTATCCCATCTCCACCTATCCATCAGTCTCCTTCATCTCCACCTACACCTACTCATTCATCAACCAATCACTATCGATCCAAACTGCGTTCTGCCCATCAACCTCTCAAGGAACTCTCCCATTAATTCTCACCTAATCTTCTAGATATGATGTTAGCGATCTACCTGCTGGCAGTGCTGACCCTCCTATCCGGGTCAGGTGAGGACGATGGTGGAGTACGTCCCGGGGCCTTGCTCGGCTCGGGAGGCAAGGTAATGCTCATTGAATGTAGTCTCCCTGCGCTACGATCTTGCGCCCCTGGTCGACATAGCCATCGCCCTGCCTGCCTACACGCACCAGCTCCACAAAATCAAGACCCACCTCACAGCCCTCATGGGGAAACACAACCCAAATCAGTATTTATATCATCTTTTCCTCCCACTCTCCTGGCAGTTGCAATACATTTCTGGTAAATTCACTGAGCTCAATGATACATTCTCCACTCAGCCACCCGTAGGTCGTTCTCATGTGAAACGAGGTCTCTTTGACCTCGGAGGTGAGATTCTAAGCAGCTTGTTTGGCGTCGCTACAGCCCTGACCTTTCCGGCTTCAAATCTGACCTAGCTCATTTAGCTTCAGCCATAGAATCTCACACCGAGTCATCAAGGTCCAACACACTATGTTCCAGAAGATTACAACCCACCTAAATGAAGTAACTTACACTCTGAACACCTTCAATGACATCTTAAAACATCACCTCTCCAATCTCAACGTTATTTCTCAGTTCTTTTACCTCAAACTCAACATGGATAATCTCCAACTAGCCACTGACTCTCTATTCTCTCAGGTCACTACCTTGGTTCATATCCTAGTCGATGCTATTAATGGGTGTGTCACTGCACACTTAGTACCCATCTCAGCTCTCTGCTCTGTATTAGATTGGGCTCACTCTACTTTCGGTTTTTCCCCAGTACTCCCCTACTCCTCTCTCGAATATTACTATCCAGTTCTCAAGGCCACTCTTCTCACCAAATACGTCGTCGTCCATATCCCTCTACGTTCTGACATCACATTCAACCTATTCCACATCATTCCCTTCCCCTTCTGATACAACAACTCCTTATTGCAAGTCTCTGTTCCTTCAGAATATTTCCTCCTCTCACATGACCGTCTCTCAGCTGCCTTCTTTTCTACCATCGACCTCCAGTAGTGTTCCTCCCTCACCCCTACCTTTCGTCTCTGTGCTGCCCACCTTTTCGCTATCTTCCCTAGCAGCGCTACACCCTGTGAGTCTGCTTTAGTATGTAACCATTCCATATACTTGGCCTGTTCCTTTGTTCCAGCTCCTGTACTCCCAGTCCACCATGCTCACCTCAACCACGTCCAGTACTTCTTCTTTACTGTTCCCATCTCTGTCACCATCATGTGTCCTGGTACTTCGGTCCACTCCGTATCTGCTAGTGGTCTCTACAAAGCACCGGACTATTGTACCGTCAAATCAGAGTCAGTCATCACTTACGCCACTTGTTATCACCAATCAGTCCATAAACACTCCTATGACATCTTCCAATCTATTGACATGCCTTCCACCCTGCCATCTACTAACATTACCGTTATCTCCCCCAACATGCATATGCTAACATTCCTCAATGACAGTGACTTCATTATGGATCAATTTTCTATGGCCCTCAGCCATTCATGGGTTCATCCAACCGTTGTGTTTCCCCCTTGGTCATCTCTTTCACAGGTTTTCTTCTTGTCCTCTGTACAGTGCACTGTTGTGTCCGGAAAATGGAACACAGACTACAGGAAATCAGAATTGCTACTGGCATAGTACACCCTACCCAAGATTAAGTGCCCTCCCATTCAGTGATTACCTATGCCACCTGATAAGTTGCATAAACTGTGGACAGCAAAAGTACCACCAGCAAATGTTGGCATATCTCTGATACAGTAATGTGTGACATATAGAAACTAACAGAGAAAAAAAAAATGGAAAGACGTATGTACCCTATTTCACGAGAGTGATCTACAGTACTTATAAAGATCTAAGAACATGCATGGACGCATACTCTATTTACTCCTTGTATCATATATCAACATGACTCTATGTGCATCTTATATCAACATACCTCCCCTTGTAACAATGTATATCCCTAGTTTACATCCCCTTGACATGGCCATGTCCTCCCTCTGACCGCTGTATCATACTACCTCCCTACCATCCCCTGTATCATAATTCCTCCCTCCTTCCCCTGTATCATACTCCCTACTTCTACGAATCTCCCGCCTCCCTTAGTCATATAAACCACCCCATATAACTCCTCACTAGTGTCAGGAGACACCATCTCAACCACCCAGGGGAGTATTGTACCATTCACCTTATATGTATGTATTATGCCCATTATGTATATATGCCTCCCTCACTATATGCCCCCACTGTATGCTAGATCTGCAGACGTAAGCAGCGTTCCCAGGCTTGCCTGCACAACTCGAACCGCATGTTCCAGTAGTCGAGGGCTAACATCCAGACAGGCAGCATCTTATCTCTGTGCTCCACAATTAAAGGCTATAAAGGCTGTAAATACCTACTCCAAGACTTTCCTTCAACCATCAAGAGAGGGGTGTTACATGTGTCCAGGCATCTCAAAATGAATGGATCTTGAATTTGGCTCTCTTTTGTATTGTTTCTGCTTTTTATTGGAAGGAACAGTATGCGGGCCCATGGCCTTTGGTTTCTTCAATTTGGCTCTTTTTTGTATTGTTTATGCTTTTTCCTGGAAGGAACAATATGCGGGCCCATGGCCTTTGGTTCCTCCTTCCTTGCAT
>JAGKTI010021298.1:0-15820 GCA_018397915.1 Birgus latro | reverse complement strand
ATATACACACACACATATATATATATACAGTCAAGTCACCTATGGTGCGAGCTTCTATGGCACGGTTTTCTATGACATGGAAAGGTGCCAGAACCAAAAAACCAACTACGTGCATAAACCATACCCATGGAGCGGGCACGGCAAGGTTTGAAACGTGCAGGCAAATTCCCCTGGCGGTCGGTGCGCTCCTATGTTTGTAAACAATGAAGATGGCGACCATTTCAACTCCATACTACAAGTGCTCCAACTGTGGACTTTTTTCTCTCTTATGAGGAAGTTAAACCACCAAATTGTGTTAAGTAATAAAACAAAATTTTTGGGGGTGTTGTGACTAGGTTATAGGTTTGTTCGTAAAACCACTATGAATGGGTTAGTAATGAAGCATCTATCTCTGAGCTAAGACGAAGTATAATGCCTCCCATCATCATCACGTATATAAGAATGATTATAATCATTTAAAACATTAATAATTATTAATGTGTTAAATGCCTGCCCTCCTCTTCCTATTTCTCCCATCTTTCCTGTCACTTATTCCTTTTCTTTCCTATAAAGGTGCCTTTACATTGAGTGACAAGCCAAAAGGTTTCCTGCAAGCCAAGAAACCATTTACAATGCTGGGTGGTAACCATATAACCAAATCATACGTGCTCGCTAGGTGTCAACAAGTGGGTTGGTGGAGGGTTAGTGCCCCTCCCTGTAAAACAAATAACTCAAAGTCAAATGGCCACCACTTACGGGATTATGGCGTCTGGCAAAAGACAGACAAATATATATATACACATTATGTATATATTATATATATATATATATATATATATATATATATATATATCTATATTGCCATAATTCTGTTAGGGGTGGCCGTTTGAGTTAGTGGTTTTAAGGGGATGGGGACTAACCCTCTGCCAACCCACTTGTTAACACATAGGGCACACATGTCGTTTGGTTATATGGTTACCACCCAGCATTGTAAATGGTATCCAGGTTTATAGAATATATATTAATTTTTAAAATACAGTACTCATAATAACACAACCCTAAGTAGGTATATTGGTTACATATTTGTGAACAGCATTAAAAATCATTATTATATTTCATGACCGCATGCAATACAAAGCTCATAAATTTACTCATCTCAGGTCAGACTAACTTTACTATTAGTATTTTTTTTTTTTTTATGTGTCCAACTCTGGCCATAGGCTTCACAGCCTGCTATCAAGGCCCAGTAGTCCTCCTACATACCAACACCTCTACATGTCACCATTTGGAAGGCACAAATAAAAAGCAACATATATATAATAACTTCATTTCATTCACAAGAAATATGCATTTACCTTTTAAATGAAACTATAGCTTTAGCCAAACACTGTACCGGTACTATACTGTACTTGCATACAGTAGTCTCTCAAACTTTATGTGATTAAATTTGGACAACCTGATTTTCGATGGCACATCAAGTCCTAAGCTTTGACCACAAATTCACAATTTTCAACAGGTCAAGGCTGGAGTCTGGGATTCAAAACACATCTAGGGTTGCTTGATTTCTGTCTGCAAACCGCCTACAGAGGACAGAAAAATTACAGCCACTAATCAAAATGCAAACACAAGTTATCATAAAGTATCATCTGACTAAAAGATTCTGGCCATTTTTTGTGATGAACTGACTTTCTTAACCATTCTGAAGCACATTATAAAAGTTAGGAAATGATTCAAGTTACACTTACAGTATGATATTCATATTAATATTAAAATTTTGCCATGAAAAATTAATAATTATGTGGACAGAAATATAATGAGGTGCATCATTAATGATGTGCATTTCATCAGCTGTTTGCATGGACAAAGAAGCTGTCTCACCTTAGGAAGATTCAGATAGTGATGCTCTATCCCTGCCAAAACATGTGAATAGCAGGATCATGTGCTGTACTGTACATCTTATATGGTAACATTAAAAATAAATGAGTGAAAGGTTGTGCAGCTACCAACTGTGTATAGCCTGTGTATCCTTTCAGTTAAAAATTAAGACGCCTCAGTCCCGATCTACACCGCGTCAAAACATCACGTGAATAGCATCACCATACATCACATATTATTCTGAGGCAATATAACTTTGAAAGTGAGTGTAAAAATCACACTGAGTGAATAACTGCAGATACCAACTACTGTATGTGACTTGATTCTCACTTGATGTGTTGCCTACTTCTTCCTTCACCTTTATCTTTATCTGTGTCTCCTCCTCTCTTCCTGTTTGTTCCATCTTTCCCATCACTTTTTCTCACTTTTTATTACTCTTCTTTCTCTTTTGGGAAGCTTAACACTGAGTGACAGGCCCAAAGATTTTCTGTAGGCCTGGAAGCCATTTACAACACTGGGTGGTTACCATATTAACCAACCCATATGTGTTCCGTACGTGTCAACAAGTAGGTTGATGGAGGGTTAGTGCCCCTCCACGGAGAAAAAAAAAAAAAAAAAAAAAAAAGGACATCTTTGGGGGAATATGGCATCTGGCTATAGATGGATTTAGGTGTCACTGGACACAAACCATGACTAATGATCCTAACCTATTGGATGATGACTGCTTTCAAGAGGGCATGAATAAAAATTAACTATTATTACCTAGCCCACATTTCACTGAAAATAACAAAGCTTGATGACCTGAGCCAAAATAAAGGAAGATAATGCACGATAAATACAAATAACAAGAGGCAGGGATAGGACAATGCAAATCGTGATTTGACACTAATGAAAGTAGCAGCTGGGAGGTACATGTATGCTCCATCTGGACTCATTCCAGCTTTATTTTATAACATTGTCACAACATGGCTTCATGATTATGTTATTCATATAATGGCAAATAATTACTCATTTGGTAATACTGTATACTAGAGTGGAGGTAGCAGAAATAGTATGCTATAATTTTTTCAGTTTTCATGTTCAAACAAAAGAATAAGTCATGATATTTATACAGAAAAGGGCTCGCCCCCCCCCCCCCCACAAGAAATCCATCTAAATTTGGATGACAAATTTCTCAAGGTTTTTACAGTATCATACAGTCTCTAAATTTAAGAATCTTCCGTAATTATATCACTCCCTGATAACAGGGAGTTTTTCCTAAAACATCTATCAGAATCAGCACACCTTCAACTGACAGTGACTGGAAGGGTCTGAATCAAGAGAGGGTTTTCGATCAACCCCAGTGCAGACCCATCAACTCCATGCAAGCAACCATCCCAGCAGGGCTTTCCCATACAGCGAACAGATTTGCCCGTGCAACTGACAGCACCCTGCCACAGCAAGGAGCAGGAAAAAGGTTACTTCTGGGTGGCTGCCACAGTTGCCACTCTCCACCCAGTTAACTGGGACACCACAGTACGCTCCACGTCTCAATCACTTGGTAACATGGCTACCACACAGCATTATAAATTGCTTCCGTGGTTAAAGGAGACCATAAGACAAGTCACAATGTACAGCCAACTGAGGTGGAACAAGGTGTAATAAATTGATAGGAAGGAAAGGGAGAAACAGGAGGAGGAGAAGGCAGGAAAAAACATAAGATAAATGCGAAGGAAGAAATACACAACACTAAAAGTGGGTGCACGATGGCTGCTGTCACCTAACACTGAATCAGAGTAATACTTCAACAGACAGATACACAACAGTTCTACAATTATGCACACTGAAAAATCACCAATTCCAAAATGTGAAAAAATGCCTCCAGTGCCCATGCAAGACGATGGTCAAGCAATCAGGTTTTAGCAGTGAAACGGTTAATATATATTACTGTCCACATTATGCCAACAAGAATACTGCTCACACAGACTACTGCCCTGGTCGTAAAAGTCAATTGCAACCACACCCCAATAACATGAAATAAAGTCTGATGTATCATAATGAATGCTGTACTGCATATATGCAGTATATACAATAAGTACATCTGTACATATACCAGGATCATATGCACAAGGTCCCCTGTGCAGATTGTTCTCTTTCATCATACTGCACTCAAAATGGCTGGAATATGCATCATAAAACTGGCTCAATATACTGTAGGTACCTGCTCTTGCATTAGGTTAGGAGTTAGGCAGGTTGGTTAAACAAATGCTGATATTCTGATTGTGTATACACACCACTTTGTGCTAACCATGTTATGCCTAAAGAGGACATTCATATATAAACTACTTTAATTTTCAATTGTGTTTTTTAATGTATATTTACCAGTAGAGAACCGAAGCTGGTATTCTTTTCAATCTGTGTGTGTGTGTGAGTGTGTGTGTATTTACCTAACTGTGATACACAGGAAATGAGCTAAGATCATGGGGTCCCGTCTCTTTCTCAGCAAGTCAAATTTTCCTTTTAACTTGTTTAAGTTTTTAGATTGGATGATCTCTTTGTCCAGTCTATTCCACAGGTCTATGCATTTATAAGGAAAACTATATTTCTTCATATCCTTCAAGCAGCTTAGCTTCTTCAGTTTCAGTCCGTGTCCTCTTGTTACTCTCGTCCCATACAAACAGATCTTCTCTATCAATTTTATTTACTTCCATCATGGTCCTGAACACTGCAATCACGTCACTCCTCTCTCTCCTTTCCTCTAAGGAAGGCAAATCCAGCCTTTCCAGCCTCACTTTGTACGACAGATCTGCCAGACTGAGGACCATCTTGGTTGCTGTTCTTTGTATTCTCTTATTTATACAGTATTTTTCTTTTTGTGTGGGGACCACACTACTGCTGCATATTCTAACCTGGGGCGGATCATGGCCACTGTCAATTTTTTCATCTCCTCATTCTTGTAATGAAATGCTACTCTTATGTTGGTCAAAGAGATTATATGTCTCTCTACTCTATCTTGTTAATGTGTTTTGCAGGTGACAAACTATCCTGGAACAGCACTCCCAAATCTTCTCTTCTCTCACTTCTGTAAATGGTTCATTACCCATCAAATAATTCAATGATGGCCTCTTGGTACTTTTACCCATTTCCAATATATTACCTTTTTTTTTTTTTGCATTGAATTTCATTTCCCACATCCAGCTCCAATCATGTGTACTATCCAGATCCTCCTGCAACATTTTACAGTCCTCCTCAACTTCTATCTTCCTCAAGATCTTTGCATCATCAGCAGACTTGCATAACTGTTCACTCCATCTACCATATCATTTACGTAAATTAGGAACATTACTGGCGCCAACAGAGCCCTGTGAGACACCACTTGTTACTTCCCTCCATCCAGATGCCCTGTCCTTTATTACTGTCCTCATTTGTCTGTCTCTCAAAAATCTCTTATCCATTCCAGGAGGTTTCCCTTCACTACTCCTATATGCTCTAATTTCCACTTTAGTCTCTTGTGGGGTAACTTGTCAAAGGCCTCCAAATCTAAATACACACAATCCACCCAACCGTCTCTCTCTTGTAGCACGTCAATCACTCGAGTAAAAGCTCAACAAGTTGGAGACACATGGCCTTCCACTTCTGAATCCAAACTGACTTTCAATCAAAATATTCATCTCCTCCAGATATTTTAACCATCTATCTTTCAGGATCCTCTTGCACAATATTGCAACCATGCTGGTAAGGGACACTGGTCTATAGTTCAGGGGTTCTTCCTTGTTTCCTCCCTTATTAATTGGTACCACATTTGCCTTTTTCCATTCCTGAGGCACTTTCCCCACTTCCAGAGAACATACAATTAAACTGTGAATCTTATCTGCCAGTCGTTCTCTGCATTCCTTCAGTACCCAATGAATGATTCCATCTGGCCCTGGGGCTTTCCTTACATCTTGAGTTTCCAGTAACTTATACACTTCCTGCACTTCCACTTTTATATCTTTTATCACTACATTTCTAGTCACTCCCTCCCCTTCCACAAACTCCCTTTCATTAGTAAAAACCGATTGGAAACATTTGTTCATTATTTCAGCTTGCACTGCTGCATCTTTATAGACTCTCCCAGTTTGTTTGGTGATTCCTTCCTTTTGTTTCAATTTGCCACTGACAAATCTATAAAACAATTTGGGTTCATCTTTACATTTGTCAATTATACTTTATTCAAAGTTCCTTACCTCTCCTCTACGTATTCTTGTATATTAATTTATAGTTCTTTTATATTCTTCCTTTGTTCTGTTATTACCTCCCTCTCTCCATTTGTTCCATGCCATGTCCCTCTCTTTTTTGATATCATACACTTTGTATTAAACCACTCCTTTTTCCTGTTTTCTTTCCCACTTACTCTTGGAACATATTTTTCCACTCCCAAATTATAGAGGTCTAGAAAGATATCCCACTTCCTCTGAATCTCTCGTTTCTCTGAATTTTCTCCTAGCCGCATTTTCGACAAATTTTCTCAATTCTGTAAAGTTTGCCTTCCCAAAGTTGTATCTTCTTTGTCTATAAAGCTCGTCTCTTGGCATCACATTCCCTATTATCATCTGGAACTCAATGACCACATGATCACTTTTTCCTATAAAACACAAATATTTCAAAGATTCAATTACATCAGGTTCTTTGGTTAGCATTAAATCTAATCTTGCTGGTGTGTCATCACCTCAGAATCATGTCTCTTCTTTGACCCACTGCATCATTACATTATTCATTGCTATGTTTAACAATATAGTGCCCCACAAATCCTCACTGCCTCCCGAGTCCCATTCCTCCCAGTTCACCTCTTTGCAATTAAAATCACCCATTAGATGATATTGTTGCTTTTCTCAACAACTTTCTGTAGATAACTAACCATGTCTGACAACATCTCCTGGTATTCATCGTCATTCTATGCTCGTCTTGGGTGGAACATATGCTACTGCCCTCTCTTACCATTCTCTCCAGTTTCTAATTTCATATTTATCACTTTGGCCCTAACCTCTCCCATTTCCACAGTATCTGCATTTATGTTGTTCTTCACTGCTATCATCACTCCTCCTCCTCCCGTTTTTTCTTTTCTGTCTCTTCTCCACAGTTTGTATTTATCATCTCGCACATGGATATCAATATCCTCTCTTAACCTGGTCTCTAAAAAGCACATAACATCAGGTTCATGCACCCTCAAAAAATCGTTGATTTCTAACCTTGCCGATATTAAACCAACATTAGTATACGCTACTTTCAAACTTTTTTCGTTATTATTTACACCCTCTTCTCTCCTCCTCTCCATCAGTACCACTTCCTCAATTTCTGATCCATAACTCTCCAATAAAACACTGTCTTCTCTTCCTCTGTTCTCTGTTCATTTTTTGCCTTTGCTTCCTTTACTAACTCTTTTATTTTAGCCCTTTCTTCCTCAGTTGCATCTCTCCTTATCCAGACATTTTTTAACCCCTCTTTGATAACTTCCATGTTCTATTGATGACTTAATTTACCATTACCTGCAACTTAAACTTTACCTTCAATGGCCTCGCCCCTCCTTCCTCATACTTTCATAACCTAAACAAATCTTCAATCTCTTCTTGAGCTTCGTTGTTACCATCCATAACTACTGATATTATCTCCTTAACCTTACTCAGTTCTTCTCTTTCTTTTTCTTATCTTATTGTAATACGTTTTCTTATCTGTTACATCCCCGACTGAAGATTCTCTACTTCTCAGTACCCTAACCACTTCCTTCTCCACCTTTTCCTTGCTCTGTTGTTCTATAATCTCTCTTAAATTTACATTCCCTTCCTGCTGAATTGTCTTCCACCCCTTATGTTGCTCCTTGATTTCCTTAATATGTTCATCCTGCATCCTTGATTTTGATTCATACTCATCTAGTTTACTTTTCATTCTGTCCCTTTCTTCTTCCAACCTCTTATTCTCCCTCTTGAGCTGTTTTATTTCATTTGAGGCAGATTCATTACTCATTTTTAATGTGTGTGTGTGTGTGTGTGTGTGTGTGTGTGTGTGTGTGTGTGTGTGTGTGTGTGTGTGGTGTGTCAGCACGTTAACTTCGCAGCTGTTCAAGATATCACAAAATTTGACAGGTGTGGAGTAAGGGGAGGGGGGGGGGAGGAATCAAGTTCAAAATTGGTGAAAGTAGGTCTAGTTCTGTCTATCTTATCATGATAACTTTGCAACTGCTCAAGATATCATCACCAAATTTTACAGGTGTGTAGTAGGGAGGAAGATCTCTGAGTATTGTTTTCAGTTTGTTTGTTTGTTTGTCTGACTGTCTGTTAGAACGATAACTTCACAGGCGCTCAAGATATCATCATGAAATTTTACAGTTTTATAGTATGGATGAAAATCTCCTGTGAGTTCAAAATTGGTGAAAGTAAGTCAAGGTCTGCTTTTAACACAATCACTTCGCAACTGCTCAATAAATCATCACAAAATTTCACAGGTGTGTAGTAGGAATGAAAATGTACGAGTTCAAAATTGGTGAAAGTAGGTCAAGGTCACATTCCGAGCTGCACTACATGTGTATCAGCTCGAGGCTGGTGTGATTCCCCCCTTGGGGAGCCCTCTAGTTGGAAGTCATCGTTAAAGTTCTTTTTTTCTGCAAATGCGTACAAGCGAAACTCATGCATCGGTAAACTTTGTACAATACTGTTATATTACACACAGCATATATGCTTCTTGGGAAACAATAGCTGGTAAACATGCGCTTTAAGCAGCAGAAGCACCTTACCAAATCTGTTTATATACTTTTTTGGTTACTTTGGGGGTGGTAAATGAACATGTCACACTAAAATTCTTTCACCATTAATCAATTTCTCTCGATGTGTCAACAGTCTGTTTCTCAAGTGCAATGAGAGACTTACTCCAACATATGCAGATCTACCAAAATTTATTGTTGGAGTCCCAGTTGCCTTTCAGTACCTGTTCGAAAGGTTTTATTTTAACCTAACCTAACAAAGCTCTGAGTTAGTTTTAGCAAGTCTGCCCATATGCCCATGAAATAAAACAAGATGAACATAAAAACACAGTCTGCAGTAATCATTACACCCATAAAATTAGGAGGGAGGAAAAATGAAGCAGAAAAAGTAAATTAATAAAGTCAATGAAGTTAGGTCGGTTGGGGTATATTGTGCACGTAATGACACTCGGGGATGAGTAGGGCTAGTCACGTTCACCTTAAATGCCAGGACCAACATCCCGAGCCCCGAGCTCCTACGCTCATCATGGAGTGACACAGGATTGGATGATGTATTGATGGACTGAGTACAGTACATCCCCCTAGTATGAGAGTTCCTAGTATGTGAAACACCTTGTGTGCGTTTTTTTTTTTTTTTTTAATGTTACTAACCAGAGTATGTGAGTCAACCCATACAACAAAAGGCACCAAAAGAAAAACTGGTGTTTTCCGGTGTGAACCTCGAGTGTGCTACCTGCCCCTCTGCTACATGCCACCCCCATCACCCGTTTCTATAATAAAGTTTGGATTTACATGAATAACTGTTATTTTAGGTGTAAACCCCGATTGCGCTACCTTTTTTTTTTTTTTTATGCAAGGAAGAAGGAACCAAAGGCCACAGGCCTGCATACTGTTCCTTCCAAGAAAAAGCAAAAACAATACAAAAGAGAGCCAAATTCAAGATCCGTTCAATTCGAGATGCCTGGACACACTGCGTTTGAAAGACTGGAGATCATAGGAAGTAGGAAATACAGACAGAGGAAGACAGTTCCAGAGTTGACCAGTTGCATAAATGAAGAACTGGGAGTAACGGTTAACTCTTGCATTAGAGAGTTGGACAGAAAAGGGATGAGAGTTTGTTGCTAGACGGGTACTACGTGCCCGTCGTAGAGGTGGAGGGATGCAAGCAGACAGTTCAGAGGAACAGTGACCATTGAAGTAGCGATAGAAGAGAGATAAAGATGCAACAGTGCGGCGAAGAGACAAAGGTTGAAGAGAATCAGTAAGAGGAGGAGAGTTAATGAGACAAAAAGCCTTTGACTCCACCCTATTGAGAAGAGCTGCATGTGGGAAGCCTCCCCACACGAGAGTTGTACTCCATACACGGGCGAATAAAACCCGTGTACAAGGTCAACAACTGTGCAGGGGTAAAGAAAATTCGGAATCGGCTTAGCACACCTAATCTCTTGGAAGCAGATTTCACAAGAGATGTAATATGTTTTTTCCAAGACAAATCCCAAGAGAATGAAACCCCAAGCATGTTCAAGGATGATGCTGGACATAACTGTTCATTATTAAACATTAGTGGGTAATCCTGAGGAAGATTTTGTTGGGTTGATAAGTGTAAGAACTGAGTTTTTGATGCGTTAAAAATAACAAGATTATTTTCACCCCAATCAGAGATACGAGCCAAGTCAGACATTAGGTGTGCCATAGCCTCATCCCTTTTTTGTTGAAGTAACTGCTGAGATGGACGTTGCAGGAACCGAATGGAAAGGTGAAGGGTGGAATCATCAGCATATGAGTGGATAGGGTTAGATGTACAGCTTAGGTCATTGATGAATAAAAGGAAGAGAGTAGGTGATAGGACAGAGCCCTGAGGAACACCACTGTTGATAGGTCTAGGAGAGGAACGATGGCCATCTACAACAGCGGCTATAGAATGACCAGAAAGGAAGCTAGAGATGAAGGCACAGATAGAAGGATAGAAACCGTAGGAGGGCAGTTTGGAAATTAAAGATTTATGCCAGACTCGATCAAAAGCCTTTGAGATGTCAAGTGCAATGACAAAGCTTTCGCCAAAGTTCCGAAAGGAGGATGACCAAGAGTCTGAAAGGTAGGTGAGAAGATCGCCAGTGGAGCGTCCCTGACGGAACCCATACTGACGATCAGAAAGAAGGTTGTGACAGGAAAGATGCTTGAAAATTTTTCTGTTAAGAATTGACTCGAAAACTTTCGAGACACAGGATGTTAAGGCAACTGGACAATAGTTAGAGGGTTGGGAATGGTCACCCTTCTTTGGGACTGGCTGAATGAGAGCAAACTTCCAGCAAGAAGGAAAGGTACAAGTTGAGAGACAAAGGCGAAAGAGTTTACCTAGGCAGGGTGTAAGCATAGAAACCGTTTTTGTGGACAACAGGAGGGACTCCATCAGGACCATATGCCTTTTTAGTATTGAGGCCAGTGATGGCAGAAAACACATCAGCTGAAGAAATTTTAATGTCAGTCAAGAGGAAGTCAGAGGGAGGAAGTGATGGAGGAATAGCACCAGAATCGTCTAAGGTGGAATTGGAGGAGAAAGTCTGAGCGAAGAGATCTGCTTTATCAGTAGAAGAAATAGCTACAGAGCCATCAGAGTAGAAAAGAGGAGGGAAGGATGATGAGGTAAAGTTGTTAGAAAGGTTTTTGGCAAGGTGCCAGAAGGAGCGAGAAGAATTCGAGTTGGAGAGTTGGGAACATTTAGCACGGATGAAATTGTTTTTAGCAGAGCAAAGAACAGACTTAGCACGATTCCGGGCAGAAATATATAAAAGGTCTGATTCAGGGGTGCGTTGACTCCAGTACCTCTTATAGGCCCTCTCCTTGTGGACAGCGTTAGAACAATCGTGATTAAACCAAGGCTTTCTTGCATTAGTCAGAGGATATGAGAAAGGAATGTATGCTTCCATGCCCGAGAGAATAACCTCCGTAACGCGCAAGGCACACTCAGATGGCTCCCGGCCAAGGAAGCAATAATCATTCCTTGGACTATGCTCCACCCCCATCACCCGTTTCTATAATAAAGTTTGGATTCACATGAATAACGGTTATTTCACAAATTCCGAGTTGTTATACTACAAACCAGTGGAGGTGGAGGGGACTGAGGTGGGGGAGTCAGGGGAGGTGATGAGGGGAGGATCCTCCATCTCCTCACTACTGCTCATGTTTTCAGCAATTTCCTTCACCTCTTCTTGTTTGTTTCATTCCTCATCTTGTTAGGGAAATTATGTCCATAAGATGAGGAATGAAACAGACAAACAAGAAGAGGAGGAGGAAATTACTGAAAATGTGAGCAGCAGAGAGGAGGAGATGGAGCATCCTCCCCTCAACACCTCCCCTGACTCGCCCACTGCCATTCCCTCCACCTCCACTGCCCCACCTAACTCACCAGAAGCTTCCCCCTCCACCTCCACGTCTAATTGGCGCCATTTTCTGGCACCAAAAATTAGACGTTATTGGCTAGATCCTACTGTACTGTATATGTCTTAGATATTTTCCCTCAAACAGGTCTTAAAGGTCACTGATAGAGGGGGGTGCTACCCATACGTTAATTTTCCCATTAGTTTATGTACTCCTAGTATGCGAGCACCTATGCCACCCATATTGGCGTGTACTAGGGGAGTGTGAACTGTCTGTTGTCCATTATGCCTCAAAAACAAATATTGGTGAGGCATTAACAGCATAAGAGGGGAGGAAAAATCAACACCAGGAAACATCAGAAAAACAAAAACTGGAGGGACAGGAATTGAATTGGAAAGGTCTTCCTACTATCCATCTATCTATTGCCAGATGCCTTAATCCCATAAGGGGTGGCCACACACAAATCACCTCCACGTTGCCCTGTGCCCAGCTCCCAGGTCCAGCTCACACCTCCCTCTCTCATACACCTCTCCACTCCATCCCTCCATCTCATCCTTGGCCTCCCTCTCCCTCTAACTCACTAACATTCACTCACCTCATCAGTCTCTCACTCTCCATCCTCTCCACATGGCCAAACCACCTCAATGTATTTCTCTTAACACTTCCTATCACATCCACATCACAATACTCCTTCATTTCCTCATTTGTCAGTTTGTCTCTCCATGTGACTCCACATGCTCCTCTTAACTCATTTCTACTGCTCTCACTCTTGACTTCTGTCCCTCCAACAAACACCAAGCTTCACTTCCATATCTTACAGTTGGTATCACAATAATGTCATGTAGCAACTTTTTCACTTCCATGCTCCCTTCCGTGTTTCTTATCACTGCTTTCAAAGAACCAGCAACCTTTCTTCCTTGATGTACCCTTTCCAGCACTTCACCCTCTAAACTTCCATCCTTATTCATCACATTACCCAAGTACTTAAACGAACTCACATTTTCCATTTCCTCCTCCTCCAACCTCACTGTACATTCACTGACTTCACTTCTCTCGAAGACCATCACTTTACTCTTCCCTACATTCACCTTTAGATTCTGTTTCTTACACACACTCCCAAACTCATCCACCAAGCCTTGCAGCTCCTCTTCATCTTCACTTAACACAATATCATCTGCAAACAACAGTACAGGGAGGTTCCAAACACTACCCTCTCTCATTAGGGCCAGTCCAACATCCACTGCCCTACCTTGTATCTCTTTTATAACTCCATCCATATACAGGTTGAGGAACCATAGAGAGATGACATATCCCTGTTTCAATACAACCTTCAAGTAGAAAAATTCACTCAATTACACTATCCACACACACTGCAGCCTTAGCACCCTCATACATACTCTTCACAGCATTCAGCAACTTCCCATCTACTCCATATATTCTTAAAACTTTCCACAATCCTTCTCTATCCACCCTGTCATACGCTATCTCCAAATCCATGAAGGCTGCATACAACTTCTTTCCCTTCTCTAGAAACTTTTCCCCTAAAGATCTAAGAACATCTGATCTACACAACCTCTTCCCTTCCTAAAACTTCCCTGTTCTTCTCCAACTAATTCCTCTGTTATTTCCCTACCTCTGTCATTATGTAACCCACCATAGACTTTTCCTGATACACTAAGAAGACAAATGCCCCTATAATTACCACACACTTCTTTTTCCCCTTTTCCTTTGTACAAGAGAATAATTATACCTGACTCCCAATCCTCCGGGACTCTACCTTCCTCCCAAGCCAATTTGCACATCTTCCAAATCCATTCTACTATTATCTCTCCCCCATGCTTCAGCATTTCACCACTCCATCAATTCCTGGGGCTTTCCCCATTTTGACTTTCTTCATTGCTTCCACAACTTCCATCCAACTGATTTCCTCCTCTCTTCTCACATCCCCCCTTCGCCCAGCCACGTATACAGTGCTTCCTCCAATTTTGCGAGAATATGGTCAACAAAAAACCTCGCAAAATCAAAATTCGCAAAATTCAAACAAATATATGAAATAAAGGCAAATTGGTCGACATCACCCCAAGGTAAGCACTTTCTCCCACTCTTGCTCTCGACTCTACCTCTTAATTTTACGATGATAAATGAAACAAACACGAACTGATGTACTGTACAGTGATATTGATGAGAAAACATCATAGGTAAGAAACATTTAAAAAAAAAAATGCATTTACACTGATGTGAAGATTGGCTTGGTGTACGGGACTGGTGGCAGGGCGAGGTTTGGCTACCGTCACCCCGCGGGGCGTAAGTCATCACTATCGCTGTTGGCAGATATTTCCACATCTTCTTGTGTTTTTTCTGCCTCTCTCATGAATCCTTCGAAGTCAGAATCGTCACTGAGGTCATCAGAATGAAAAAGGTTAGGGATGCTCGGATCGCTGGCTGCTTGGGGAGGGGTGGCAGGACGGCTGGTCGATGGGGCAGGGTCTCTTGGGGGTTCTCCTGAATTTTGTGATTAGAGACTGCTTCCTCTTGTTAACCCCATCTCTGTGGAGGTCAGCATAAAAGTGAAGCGGCCGAGAATTAACGATGCATAACCTGGCCAATATTCTCGCCATCACTGACCAGCTGAAAAAAAACATCGTGAACAACGAATGTGACAATTTAGGGCTCAGCAAGTATGCCACGGTGTTGACAGGGCCATTCATTTTTATGCTGACCTACACAGAGATGGGGTTAACAAGAGGAAGCTGTCTCTAATCACAAAACTAATGAGAACCCCAAGAGACCCTGCCCCATCGAACAGCCGTCCTGCCACCCCTCCCCAAGCAGCCAGCGATCCTAGCATCCCTAACCTTTTTCATTCTGATGACCCCAGTGACAATTCTGACTTCGAGGGATTCATGAGAGAGGCAGAAAAAACACAAGATGTGGAAATATCTGCCGACAGTGACAGTGATGACGTAGGCCCCGCGGGGCCACAGTAGCCTTTCAAACCTCGCCCCGCCACCAGTCCCATTAACCACGCCAGTCTTCACATCAGTGTAAATGCATTTTTTTTTTATGTTTCTTACCTATGATGTTTTCTCATTAATATTACTGTACAGTACATCAGTTCATGTTTGTTTCATTTATCATCGTAAATTAAGAGGTAGAGTCGAGAAAAAGAGTGGGAAAAAGTGCTTACCTTGGAGTGAAGCCGACCAATTTGTAGTCAGCACTGCCTCACTCGCCACTGAACCTGTGTTTAAACCCCTTCCTTTTGAGGAACTGGCATAGCCACCCATTCGATACCTTGAAAGGTTTTGTTGGAGGATTAATGGCTTTTTTAAGGCACGCGTGATAGAATATCTTTGCCTGCTCCCTTATATGGCACCCATCTAATGCAATCCCTTCCTTTTCCTTTCTTTGAATGTAGTGAGCAAGATATCTTTCCATTTTTATTAGCACTTCTTTGTTGTCCACCAGCATTCTACCATCAAACTGAGCACCTCCATAGTTATTCGCTGCTTGCTTGATTCGTTCACTGTTCTTTAAAATCATTCTAATTGTCGATTCACCAACACCAAACTCCTGACCAATAGCAGAATTACCTTCACCTGTTTTTTTCATTTCAATCATTTTCAGTTTGGTCTCCAAAATTTTCTTGTTCTTCTTACCCGTTGGCGCCATGATAACACTCGTGCAAGGTTAGACTGCTGGGGTATTGCGAGGAGCACCACGATATTGTGAGGGTCAGTGACCTTGGTTGGAAACAGGTGCAAACAAACGTGGCAGGGCAGCAGACCACTGAACTAGGAGGCTCAGTTCTCCCAATGAACCATGACAACATTACTCGGGGTGGCAAAATAGTGCGGGAAGACGACTCTCCCACCA
>JAGKTI010021297.1:0-15822 GCA_018397915.1 Birgus latro | reverse complement strand
GTGTGTGTGTGTGTGTGTGTGTGTGTGTGTGTGTGTGTTTACCTAGTTGTATTTACTTAGTTGTGATATGCAGGAAATGAGCTACTCTCGTGGGGTCCCGTCTCTTTTCTCAGTAAGTCAACTTTTGCTTTGAACTCATTTAAGTTTTTAGACTGGATGATTTCTTTGTCCAGGCTATTCCACAAGTCTATGCATCTGTATGGAAAACTATATTTCTTGATATCCTTCAAGCAACTTGGCTTCTTCAGTTTCATTCCATGTCCTCTTGCTACTCTCCTATCCCATACAAACATCTTTTCTGTCAATTTTATCTACTCCCATCATGGCCCTGAACACTGCAATCATATCGCCGCTCTCTCTCCTTTCTTTTAAGGAAGGCAGATCCAGCTTTTCCAGATCTGCCAGGCTAAGGACAATCTTGGTTGCTGTTCTTTGCATTCTCTTGATCTTGTATATATCTCTCTTTTTGTGTGGGGACCACACTACTGCTGTTAATTCCAACCTGGGGCAGATGATGGGCATTATTATTTTTTTCGTCATCTCCTCATCCATGTAAGGAAATGCTACTCTTATGCTAGTCAAGAGATTATATGTCTCTCTAACTGTCTTGTTAATGTGTTTTTCAGGTGACAAACTATCCTGGACCAGCATTCCCAAATCTTTCTCTTCTCTCTCTCTTTTGTGATTGGTTCATTATCCATCAAAAAATTCAGTGATGGCCTTTTGGTACTTTTACCCATTTCCAATATTTTACATTTTTTTTGTGTTGAACTTATTTCCCACATCCAGCTCCACTCATGAATCCTATCCAGGTCCTCCTGCAGCATTTTACAGTCTTCCTCAACTTCTGTTTTCCTAAAGATCTTTGCATCATCAGCAAATAGATTGCATAACTGTTTATTCCATCTACCATATTATTTATGTAAATCAAGAATGTTACTGGTGCTAACACCCAGCCCTGTGGTATTCCACTTGTTACTTCCCACCATTCAGACATCCTCTCCTTTATTACTGTCCTCACTTGTCTGTCTCTCAAGAAGTCAGTCATCCACTCCAGAAAGTTTCTCTTCAGTCGTCCTATATGCTTCAATTTCCACATTAGTCACTTGTGGGGTACCTTGTCAAAGGCTTTCTCCAAATCTTGGGGAGGCGATGGCTCAATTGGTAGAGAGTTGGCCTGCAGTCCTAACGGACCCAGGTTCAAATCCCCGCTGGGGCAGGAAACAGTTTAAGAATTTGAATTTTATTAAATCAGTCTTTACTGATCTACCAGGAGACCCGCCGATATGTCGTAAAAATACCCCCGCTAATACCAGTACACCAGTCCTGTATGAGAGGGCCTTAGCATGTATTCAATGTGGACGGAAGGTGTTAGCACCGAAGAGGTGACATGCAGAGGTGTATGGTATGTAGGAGGACTTCTGGGCCTTGATAGCAGGCTGTGAAGCCTATGCTCAGAGTAATAAAAAAAAAAAATACACACAATCCACCCGGCCATCTCTCTCCTGTTGCACGTTAATCGCTCTTGAGTAAAAGCTCAACAAGTTGGAAACACATGACCTTCAACTTCTCAATCTGACATTCAGCCAAAATGTTCATGTTCTTCAGATATTCTATCCATCTGTCTTTCAGGATTCTCTCACAATTTTGTGACCACGCTGGTCAGGGACACTAGCCTATAATTCAGGGGTTCTTCCTTGTTTCCTCCCTTATAAATTGGTACCACATTGGCCCTCTTCCATTCTTGGGGCACTTTCGCTTCTTCCAGAGAACATACAATTAAACCATGAATCTTACCTACCAGTTGTTCTCTGCATTCCTTCAGTACCCAGTTAGAGATTCCATCCAGTCCTGGGGGTTTCCTTACATCTTGAGTTTCCAGTAATTATACACTTCCTGCACTTCCACTTTTGTATCTTTTATCACTACATTTCTAGACAGGCCTCTCCTCCTCCTTTCAGTTTGGTGATTCTTTCCTTTTGTTTCAATATGCCATTGACAAATCTATAAAACAATTTAGGTTCTTCCTTACATTCTTTAGCCTTTATCATTCTGTTTCTGTGCCTGCCCTCCTCTCTTTCTATTTCTCCCATCTTTCCTGTCACTTCTTATTGCTTTTCCTTCCTTTACAGGTGGCTTTACATTGAGTGACAAGCCAAATGGTTTTCCTGTAAGCCAAGAAACCATTTACAACACTAGGTGGTAACCATATAACCAAACCATACGTGTTCCCTACATGTCAACAAGTGGGTTGGTGGAGGGTTAGTCCCCCTCCCTATAAAACAAATAACTCTAAGTCAAATGGCCACCCCTTATGGGATTATGGCATCTGGCAGTAGATAGATAGATAGACATTTTTCAAAGTTCCTTTCTTCCTCTCTGCCTATTCTTGTATATGCATTTCTAGTTTTTCTATATTCTTCCTTTGTTCTATTATTACCTCTCTTTCTCCAGTTGTTCCATGCAGTGTCCCTTTCATTTGTTTTGCTATCATTCACCTTCTGTTAAACCAATCCTTTTTTTTCTGTTTTCATTCCCAGTTACTCTTGGCACATATTTTTCCACTTCTGAATGGTGTGCTTCTGAAAAGCCTAGTATTCCACTAGATGGCTCTTCAATTTGATGTCAAACACATTCCCGACCGCTTTATTACCCAACCCATCCCCAGAACCCGTTCGATTTTCAACTTGCCTTTTTTTGGCTCAAACTTTTGCGTTTCGTGAGAAACATCAAAAATTCACCGAGAAAGCGCTCACCTGAAGTGAAAAATATTCTAAACTGGTTAGAGATCCCTCACCTGACTACCGTTTTTCATCATCCCGCGTTCCATAAAATACGATCCCATTGCGAGGGAAACTTAACTAAAACCACACAGTCTCTTAGATATTTACAGTAATCCCTCTACTATTCGAACGCCCATTGTTCAGATCCCTCACTATTCGGACATCGTTGGCTGGCTGTCCGCACCCCAAAATGCCCCAAAATAAAAAAAAATCCGAAAAAAATCCGATTTTTTCCGACTGCGTCAGTTTGAATTTCCCGCTCGCGCTGACTAGCTCCCTTCCCGCCAAATCGCCCTCCTACTAGTTCTGTCTCAATTCCTGTGAACAGTGGACGGCTCTCCGATCTTTTGCGGTATTTTCGTTCTTGTTTAAATAATCAAAAGTTACAGTGCTAAGGATTAAGTGTAGTTAAACACTGTATTACTGGACATGCTTCAAGAGCAATTATGACCACTGTAAAAACCTTAGAGATGGGGGAAAACAACAATGATGGACTGTAAGTAAACATTGTCAGCTGCTAAATATTTTCCATAATCACTTCTAAATCCTCATTCTCTGGCTACATTTTATTTACTTCATGCTTTGTGTCCCATATTTGAGTGCACAGGCTGTGAAAAGGTGATTTTCTCAGTAATAATCAAGTCTCTTCCTTACGTTCATTATGTAGTCAGCTGGTGAACACCCCTGCCTTACTCACCTCAAAATCATCATTTTGGGGTTAAAATTTGATTAATTCATGCTCTTTGCCAATTACTTATGTGAATGGGGTCTTAATTAAGTGCTATGCATGTCCAGTAGGGAGTAGGTAGGTGGTTTTCTGATTTAGGTTAGGTTAGGTTAGGGTCAAGAATGACCGGTGCTGTTGGTGAACAGTGAACACCTTTGCCATACCTAACTCTTTTTCTGGTAACAGTTTATTTATTTGATGCTTTGTATCCCATATTTTAGTGCATAAGATATGAGAAATGATGATTTTCATAGTGATAGCCACGTCCGATACTTACTTACACTAAGCTGCCAACTCGTGAACACCCCTGCCTTACTCACCTCAAATTCATCATTTTNGGGTTAAAATTCGATTAATTCATGCTTTGTGCCAATTATTTATGTGAATGGGGTCTTAATTAAGTGCTATGCATGTCCGGTAGGTAGTTAGGTAGTGGTTTTCTGATTTAGGTTAGGTTAGGTTAGGGTCAAGAATGACCGGTGCTGTTGGTGAACAGTGAACACCTTTGCCATAACTTACTCTTTTTCTGGTAACAATTTATGTATTTGATGCTTTGTATCCCATATTTTAGTGCATAAGGTGTGAGAAATGATTATTTTCATAGTGATTGCCACGTCCGATACTTATTTACACTAAGCTGCCAACTCATGAACATCTATGCCTTACTTACCTCAAAATCATCATTTTTGGGTTAAAATTCAATGAATTCATGCTTTGTGTCCATTATTTAATGCATATAGTGTGAAAAAGGGTGATTTTCATAGTGATTTCCATGTCTGATACTTACACTTGCTGGCAAGTTGTGAGCACCTATGCCTTACTCACCTCTAAATCATCATTTTTTGGTTAAAATTCAATTAATTCATGCTTTTTGTGCATTATTTATGTGAAAGGGGACTTAAATAAGTGCTATGCATGTCCGGTAGGGAGGTAGGAAGGTGGTTTTCTGATATAGGTTAGGTTAGGGTCATGAATGACCAGTGCTGGAGCTTCAGGCCCAATTTTCGGACAAGACCTGTGTCCGGACATGCCTTTGGCTCTATTACGTCGAATAGTGGAGGGATTACTGTATTTATTTGGTACGAAATTATATGTATTACAAGAGTATATTGCTTTTCACACAATAATATAGGCAATATAAGCATTGTTCCCTTACCAAATACATCAATGTATTGCACCTAACTTGGTGATTTACCTTATCATTACTAACTATGGTGCCACATAATCCTTGTCTTCCACATCAGGAATCACTTTCGCCTTGAATTTCGTCGTCAGAGAGACCGTGGTGTGATGTGTCTTTACTGGCCAGGTCACTGCTAACTGGTGAGCTGCAAGAAAATTGCGCACCCCCTGAGGGGAAGGTTGAACAGGGTCAGGCAGTGTTGCCACCTGGCTGGGGGTAGAGAAAGGTCTCCCACATATGCCTACCCAAAATCACCCGCGAATCTTGAAAAATGTGCAAACAACGAACCTTGCAACTGACTGATGTACGATGCACGTCTGTGGGTCTCGACGTGAAAAAAAGTTGTGATGTGCATCGTACGTCGGGGGGACTGGGAGAGTTAAAAAGCATATTTTTCTTTGTTAAATATCTACACTGTTGTGTGAATCTGTGAATCATAGTAATGTCATATACTGTAATATAAATACTGTAATACAAATAGAACACGTATATACAACGTAGATTGAATTGTTTATACAGTAATCTCTTTACTATTCGGACACCCAGTATTCGGATGCATCACTGTTCGGACATCGTGAGCTGCCCGACCCCCCAAATGCCCAAAAATTCGAAAAAATCCGGAAAAAATCTTTTTTTTTTGGACCGCGTCAGTTTGAATTTCCCGCGTGCTTCAATAGGCTGTGTTTTCACACGTCGTGCCTATCTGTCGGTCTTATTTCCCACTCCGCTCCTGGCTCGTAAACACGCTCTGAAAATGGCAGCTGAAGTGATTGGTTTTGTGGTGATACCCTAGGAGGAAAATATGGAAGCTGCGAAACCAATCAGTAAGGGATGCCTTTTATAGTGAGATGAGGAGAGTGGTGCCTGAACAGGAAGCCGTAGATAGAGGCGTTAATGAACAGTATAGAGCCCTTAAGAACAACCTCTTGAGAGTTACTGATACAATATGCGGTTGGACAAGAGGCCCAGCAAGACATAAAGTAACTTGGTGGTGGGATGAGGGTGTAGAAGCTGCAGTTAAGGAGAAAAGAAGGCTTTTCCGGGAATGGAAGAATGGTGGTAACAGGGAAAAGTACTTGGCTGCCAAGCGCAGGGCTAGAAGAGAGGTATACAGGGCGAAGTCTGAGTCACAGAGACTTTTACTTGATAATCTAAATCATGGAGAAAGGAAAAATATGATTTTTAGGGTGGCAAATCAGGTGAAGAGGGATAATCGGGACATTGTAGGTGAGCAGTGCGTGAAGAATGAATGATGGAAGGGTGGTGGTGAGCAGTGAGGATATTAAAGATGCATGGAGAGAGCATTATAGTCGATTGTTGAATGAGGAGTTTGATTGGGATAGGGAAGGTTTGGAGCCCGCTGATCCAGTGTTTGGCCCTTGGCCTTTGATTGACGCTGCTACTGTGAGTGAGGCAATAGGCAGGCTGCGGGTGGGGAAGGCGGCAGGTGTGTCTGGGTTGACTGCCGAAATGTTGAAGGCCTCAGGAGATACTGGGGTGAGTTTAGTCACTGACCTGATAAATAGGATTATATATGAGTGTGTTGTCCTAGATGATTGGCTGAAGAGTGTAATTGTAAATGTGTACAAGGGAAAGAGTGATGCCCTGGAAAGGGGAAATTACAGAGGTATAAAGCTCTTAGATCAGATAATGAAAGTAATGGAGAGAGTTCTAGAAGGTATGATTAGAGAAAGAGTGAATATCGATGAGATGCAGTTTGGGTTTATGCCAGGCAGGAGGACCACTGATGCCATATTCATTGTTCGACAGCTTCAGGAAGAATATATTGGAAAGAAAATGGAATTGTATTTTGTTTTTGTTGATTTGGAAAAGGCCTTTGACGGAGTCCCTAGAGAGGTGGTGAAGTGGGCAATGAGAAAGCTAGGGTTGGAAGAGTGGCTGGTTAGGGTGGTTATGGCCATGTACATGGGTGCTCGCACCCAGGTAAGAGTGAATGGAGCTTTGAATGATGAGTTTTCCGTGAATGTTGGTGTGCATTAGGGGTCAGTTTTGAGTCCCTTGTTGTATCATGGTGCTTGAAGCCCTCTCACGTGACTTCAGAGATGGACTCCCATGGGAGATGTTGTATGCTGATGATTTGGTGTTGATTGTGGAGAATGAAAAGGAGGCGGAGGAAAGATTTAAGAAGTGGAGAGATGGTATGGGGCACAAGGGCTTGAGGGTGAATGCAGATAAAACAAAAGTGATGATATCTAGGGTTGGTGGCGGTACAATCAGAGAAGAGGGAGAGTGGCCATGTGCAGTTTGCCACAAGGGTGTGGGAAGCAATTCCATCTTGTGTAGTGTTTGTGATAAGTGGGTGCACAAGAGATGTAGTGGTATTAGAGGTAGACTGCGAGATGATGCTGATTTCATGTGTGCGGCGTGTCGGGGAGAGCAGGTGGAGATTGTTAGGCGTGAGAGGGTTGAACTTTCAGGTGAGTCTCTTGAGTGTGTGGAGGAGTTTTTTTATTTGGGAGACATGTTATGTGCCGGAGGTGGGGCTGGAGTTAGCTCGGTTGCTAGGGTGAGAAGTGGTTGGAAGAAGTTCAGGGAGCTGTTGCCTCTCCTGACATTGAGAGGACTCTCCTTACGTGCTAAGGGGTCTTTGTATGCAGCATGTGTTAGGAGTGTGATGCTGTTTGGTAGTGAGACCTGGGCAGTAAAGGAAGAGGATATTCGCAGGTTTAAACGTACAGAAATGACAATGATCAGGTGGATGTGCAGTGCGTCCCTGCGTGAAAGGCCTGGGGGGGCTGGGTTTACGATGGAAGAGTTGAGAGGTAGGATGGGACTGGAGTGTATTGGTGTTGTGATGAGGAGATGTAGGCTGAGGTGGTTTGGACATGTGGAGAGGATGGGGGATGATAATTGGGTACAGAAGGTGAGAGGTGTTAATATTGGGGGAGGGGTTGGGACGGGTAGACTGAGAAAGACATGGGACGAGGTCATTAAGTGTGACTTCAGGGTTAAGGGACTGAACAGGGAGGCTGCCAGAGATCGAGCAGCGTGGAGAGCCGCCATTAGGTGACCAAGGCCGACGCATGCAAGCATGTTGGAGCCTTCAAAAATGAAAACGAAACCCTACCTCCTGCAGGGCTTGATGCTGCTCTTCACCTTCTTCATCATGTATGTGATGATGGCCCTGCCACCTGAGAAGAGGAAGAAAGTGGTTCTGACTCTGGAGAAGAAGAGGGAGATATTGGAGAAGGTGGACGCCAGGTGGCCGACATCACGGATCCTACGTGAATTTAACCTCCCTCGCTCCACTTTGATATCAAGAAGTCCCGAAACAAACTACAGCAGTACACGGCTGATTTCGCTTCGAAGACCAGACGAAACGTGGAGAGGAAGGTGATGTTTACTGCTAAGTATCCAGACATTGACCGTTCCACGCTCATTTGGTATCGACAACAACATGCTGCTGGTGTGTTGGTACGTGGAACAGAGCTGAAAGCTGCTCATCTCGGACTCTGACAGCGACTAAATTCTCCAGGACTCGTCACTAGACCACACGGGAATTTACTGTTATGTACAGTGCAGTGATGTGATGTGATCCCAGTTATGCGAAAGAAAACGTTGTGGAAAGTGCTGGTGAGAAGTGCTGGTGATTGTAAAGTGCAGCGGAAGTGCTAAGGTGTGAGAGGTGCGAGGTCTTCCTGTCAGAGTCTGAGATGACCGAGCGGGTTATACGTGAGGCTGCATCATTCTCTTAAGTACCCTAACTTCATCAAAATTCCTTGTTTTGTTCTTTCCATATCATTAATCTCATGCATAAACTGTGTGAAAGATGATTTCCATAATGATTTTCATGTCTAACCTGTTTTCANTTTATTTATTTGATGCTTTGTATCCCATATTTTAGTGCATAAGATATGAGAAATGATTTTCATAGTGATTGCCACGTCCGATACTTATTTACACTAAGCTGCCAACTCATGAACATCTATGCCTTACTTACCTCAAAATCATCATTTCTGGGCTAAAATTCAATGAATTCATGCTTTGTGTCCATTATTTAATGCATATGGTGTGAGAAAGGGTGATTTTCATAGTGATTTCCATGTCTGATATTTACTTAGACTTGCTGGCAAGTTGTGAGCACCTATGCCTTACTCACCTCTAAATCATCATTTTTTGGTTAAAATTCAGTTAATTCTTGCTTTTTGTGCATTATTTATGTGAAAGGGGACTTAAATAAGTGCTATACATGTCCGGTAGGGAGGTAGGTAGTGGTTTTCTGATATAGGTTAGGTTAGGTTAGGGTCATGAATGGCCAGTGATGGAGCTTCAGGCTCAATATTCGGACAAGACCAATGTCCGGACATGTCTTTGGCTCTATTACGTCGGATAGTGGGGGGATTACTGTAAACACAATCCACCCAACTGTCTCTCTCCTGTAGCACGTCAGTTGCCCTTGAGTAAAAGCTCAATAAGTTGGAAACACATGACCTCCCACTTCTGAATGCAAACTGACTTTCAGTCAGTATATTCATCCCCTCCAGATATTTTATTCATCTATCTTTCAGGATTCTCTCACACAATTTTGCGACCATGCTGGTTAGAGACACTTGTGTATAATTCAGGGGTTTTTCCTTGTTTCTTCCCTTATAGATTGGTACCACATTTGCCCTCTTTCATTCCTGAGGAACTTTCCCCTCTTCCAGGGAACACACAATTAAACTGTGAATCTTATCCGCTAGTTGTTTTCTGCATTCCTTCAGTACCCAATTAGAAATTCCATCCGGTCCTGGGGCTTTCCTTACTTCTTGAATTTCCAGCAATTTTTACACTTCCCGCATGTCCACTGTGTGTGTGTGTATTTACCTAATTGTATTTACCTAATTGTGATATACAGGAAATGAGCTACGCTCGTGGGGTCCCGTCCTGTTTCTCAGTAAGTCAGATTTTGCCTTAAACTCGTTTAAGTTTTTAGACTGGACGATCTCTTTGTCCAGGCTATTCCACAGGTCTATACATCTATAAGGAAAACTATATTTCTTGATGTCCTTCGAGCAGCTTGGCTTCTTTAGTTTCATTCCATGTCCTCTTGTTGCTCTCTCATCCCACACAAACAGATTTTCTCTGTCAATTTTATCTACTCCTATTTATGATGGTCCTGAACACTGCAATCATGTCACCCCTCTCTCTCCTTTCCTCTAAGGAAGGCAAATCCAGCCTTTCCAGCCTCTCTCTGTATGGCAAATCTGCCAGACTAGGGACCATCTTGGTTGTTGTTCTTTGTATTCTCTCAATCTTGGTTGTATCCCTTTTTGTGTGGGGACCACACTACTGCTGCATTATTCTAACCTGGGGTGGATCATGCCCACTATCAATTTTTTCATCATCTCATCCATGTAATGAAATGCCACTCATATATTGGTCAAGAGTTTATATGTCTCTCTCACTATCTTATTTATGTGCTTTTCAGGTGACAAACTATCCTGGACCAGCACTCCCAAATCTTTCTCTTGTCTCGCTTTTCTAATTGGTTCATTACCCATCAAATAATTCAATGATGGCCTCTTGGTACTTTTACCCATTTCCAATATTTTACATTTTTTTGCGTTGAATTTCATTTCCCACATCCGGCTCCAATCACGTATCCTATCCAGATCCTCCTGTAGCATTTTACAGTCCTCTTCAACCTCTACCTTTCTCAAGATCTTTGCATCATCAGCAAACAGGCTTGCGTAGCTGTTCACTCTATCTACCATATCATTTACGTAAATCAAGAACATTACTGGTGCCAACACCAAGCCCTGTGGGACACCACTTGTTACTTCCCTCCATCCAGATGTCCTGTCCTTTATTACTGTCCTCATTTGTCTGTCACTCAAAAAGTCTCTCATCCATTCTAGGAAGCTTCCCTTCAGTCCTCCTATATGCTCTAATTTCCATAATAGTTTCTTGTGGGGTACCTTGTCGAAGGCCTTCTCCAGATCTAAGTACACACAATCCACCCAACCGTCTCTCTCCTGTAGCACGTCAATCGCCCTTGAGTAGAAGCTCAACAAGTTGGAAACACATGACCTTCCAATTCTGAATCCAAACTGACTTTCAGTCAAAATATTCATCTCTTCTAGATATTTTATCCATCTATCTTTCAGGATTCTCTCACACAATTTCGCAATCATGCTGGTTAGGGACACTGGTCAATAATTCAGGGGTTCTTCCTTTTTTCCTCCCTTATAGATTGGCACCACATTTGCCCTCTTCGATTCCCGAGGCACTTTCCTCTCTTCCAAGGAGCACACAATTAAACTGTGAATCTTATCCGCCAGTTGTTCTCTGCATTCCTTCAGTACCTAATTAAAGATTCCATCTGGTCCTGGGGCTTTCCTAACATCTTGAGTTCCCAGTAATTTATACACTTCCAGCACTTCCACTTTTATATATTTTATCACTACATTTCTAATCACTCCCTCTCCTTCCACAAACTCCCTTTCCTTAGTGAAAACCGATTGGAAACATTTGTTCATTACTTCAGCTTGCATTACTGCATCCTTGTAGACCTCTCCTTCTACTTTCAGTTTGGTGATTCCTTCCCTTTCCTTCAATTTGCCATTAACAAATCTATAAAACAATTTGGGTTCATTCTTACATTTGTCAATTATACCTTTTTCAAAGTTCCTTTCTTCCTCTCTACGTATTCTTGTATATTCATTTCTAGTTCTTTTATATTCTTCCTTTGTTCTGATATTACCTCTCTTTCTCCATTTGTTCCATGCCATGTCCCTCTCTTTTTTCGCTATCATACACCTTCTGTTAAACCACACCTTTTTCTTGTTTTCTTTCCCACTTGCTCTTGGCACATATTTTTCCACTCCCAAATTGTAGAGGTCTAAAAAGATATCCCACTTCCTCTGTATCTCTCTTGTTTCTCTGAATTTTCTCCAGTCCGCATTTTCAAAAAATTTTCTCAATTCTGCAAAGTTTGTTTTCCCAAAGTTGTATCTTCCTTGCCTATAAAGCTCATCTCTTGGCACCACGTTCCCTGTTATCATCTGGAACTCAATGACCACATGATCACTTTTTCCTATAGGACACAGATAATTTAAAGATTCAATTACATCAGGTTCTTTGGATAGTAGCAAATCTAATCTTGCTGGTGTGTCATCACCTCTGAATCGTGTCTCTTCTTTAACCCAGTGTGTCATTACATTATTCATTGCTATATTTAACAATTTAGTGCCCCACGAATCTTCACTGCCTCCTGAGTCCCATTCCTCCCAGTTCACCTCTTTACAATTAAAGTCACCCATTAGGATTATATTGTTGCTTTTCTCGATCACTTTCTGTAGATAACTAACCATGTCTGACAACATCTCCTGGTATTCATCGTCATTCCATGCTCTCGTCTTAGGGGGAACATATACCACTGCCATATCTCTCTTACCATTCTCCCCAGTTTCTAATTTCATATTGATCGCTTCGACCCTGCCCTCTGCCATTTCCACAGTATCTACGTTTATATTGTCCTTCACTGCTGTCATCACTTCTCCTCCCATTTTTTCTTTTCTGTCTCTTCTCCATAATTTGTATTTCCTACCTCCCATATGAATATCAATATCTTCTTTCAATTTAGTCTCTACAAAGCACATAACATCAGGTTCGTGTATCCTCAAAAAATCATTTATTTTTAACCTTGCCGATATTAGTCCATCAATGTTTGTGTACACCACTTTCAAACTTTTTTCATCTTTTTTTATACTCTCGTCTCTCCTTCCTTCCGTCAGTACCACTTTCTCTATTTCTGGTCCATAACTCTCCAATAGAACTCTGTCTTCTCTTTCTCCGTTCGCTGTTCGTTTTTTATCTTTGCCTCCTCCAGTCTTTCAAACGCAGTGTGTCCAGGCATCTCGAATTGAACGAATCTTGAATTTGGCTCTCTTTTGTACTGTTTTTGCTTCTTCTTGGAAGGAACAGTATGCAGGCCCGTGGCCTTTGGTTCCTTCTTCCATGCATTAAAAAAAAAAAAAAAAAAAAAAAACTTTAATTTAGCTCTTTCCTCTTCATTTGCATCTCTCCTAATGAAACATTTTTAAACCCCTCTTTCTCTGACAATTTCCATGTTCTACTTATGATTTCATTCACTGTTACTTGGGACTTAAACTTTACTTTCAAGGGCCTTGCCCCACCATCCTCGTACTTTCCTAACCTAAACACTTCTTCAATCTCTTCTTGGGCTTCACTGTTTCCCTCCATAACCAGTGATATTATTTCTTTAGCCTTGCTCAGTTCCTCTCTCTCTCTTTCAGATCTTACTGTCATTCATTTTTCTCTTATTCCTGAAATGATCACACATTTTTTCTTGTCTGCTACATCCCTGACCAAAGATTCTCTACTTCTTAGTACTCTGACCACTTCCTTCTCCACTTTTTCTTTACTTTGTTCTGTGATTTCCTTCAAATTTACATTTCCTTCCTCCTGTATTTTCTTCCACCCCTTATGTTGCTCCTTGATTTCCTTAATATGCTCATCTTGCCTCCTCGATTTTGATTCGTAGTCATCTAGTTTATTTTTTATTCTGTCCCTTTCTTCTTCCAACCTCTTATTCTCCCTCTTCAGCTGTTTTATTTCATTTGATGCGGATTCGTTACTCACCTTTAATTCTGTGACTTCTTTTTCTTGTTCCTCACTACGTGTGCTAACTTTTTCCAGTCTATTCTGTAGGACTTTGATCTCTCTCTCTTGCTCTATGGTCCGTTCCTGCAGCTGCTTAATTACTTCCCATACCTTTTTTAACTCCTGGACATTTCTCTCCGCCGTTTTCTCTACTCCTGCTACTCTTGTTTGTTGCAGTTTATCACTTCCTTTACCTACATTTTGCTCGGAGAAGCCCAGAAATTCCCCCTCGCCAGTTGTAAACAATCTTCCGTCTCTCTCCGCCATGATACAACCATATGGAAACTTTCTTTTTCACTTTGTCTTGTATTTTTAGGGCCGAAACTTGTGTTTTTTTTTTTTAACTAATATCCGACGGAACCACCACTCACGCATTCAACCACATAATCACAATAGGCTATCTCCTTTTCGCCGCTAGTTCTGCGATTATTTCCCCTCGATCCAGGAGCAGCTCCGTCTCTCTCTCTCTACGACCTGTGTGTGTGTGTGTTTTCGTTCTTACCTAATTGTATCTTTACAGGAATGAGTCAAGCTTGTACTGTCCCATGTCTTAAACTATTTTCATCATACATCTTAAATTTATGAATTGTTTCGGCACACAGTATTTCATTCGGTAGTGCATTCCACTGATCAATTGCCCTATTTGGGAAACTAAATATACATCTTTATCACCTCTCTTTTTATGCAATTTTTTGCAGTGTCCTCTTGCTGATGCTTCCCCATATGTTATATATTCATTTATGTGTATTTTCTTCTTCCCTGATATACATTTATGTAGCATAATCATGTCTCCTCTTTTCCTTCTCTCCTGTACTGTTGGCAGATTCAGTTTTTCTAGTCTTTCTTCATAGCTTAGATCCCTTAAGCTTGGTACCCATCTTGTAGCAGCCCTTTGAACTTTTTCAATCTTGTCTATGTGTTTCTTGAGATCAGGATTCCAGACTACTGATGCATACACCAGGGTTGGTCTGATAAAGGATGTTGTTATCTTCCTCAGCATGTCTTCATTTATGTATGTGAATGATTATCTCATATTTTTAAGTAGCGTATACATGTTCCGTACCTTCTCATTTATGTGGTCAGCTGGAGATAGTCTGTTATTGATAATCACACCTAAGTCCTTCTCTCTTTCTGAAATGTGTAGGGTTTTACTTCCTAGCTTATAATCCCAATCTGGTCTTTTCCCACTTTTACCAAACTTGATTGCATGACACTTGTCCACATTGAATTCCATTTGCCATTTATTACTCCATTCTTGAAGTTTATTTAATTCTTCTTGTAGTTCTTTACAAGAGTCTGTGTTAGTAATTCTCCTTTGTGTTTTTGCATCATCCGCAAACATATTTAAATAGCTTTCATTTCCAGGATTACTAGCTATGTCATTTATATACACTAAAAATATAATTGGTGCCAGGACTGAGCCCTGTGGAGCTCTGCTAACCACTTCCCTCCATGATGAGTAGTTTCCTCTTAGTACTGTTCTCATTTCTCTTTTCCTGAGGAAATCTTGCATCCAACAGAACAGTTTGCCTCGGATGCTTCCATGATGGCACAGTTTCCATAAGAGTCTTTGGTGCAGTACTTTGTCAAAAGCTTTCTTGAAATCTAGATAGATACTGTTCACCCATCCTTCTCTTTTCTGTAGTGTTTCTGCAACTCTGTCGTAGTAGCTTTACCCTTTGAGATTCCGATGACGATTTCAATCGTTATTTCAAATCCAACCTCAGAGATTCCGATGACGCTTTTAATCGTCATTTTAAGAAACTTTTGTAAAATATTCACCATAAATCGCGTTTATGCGTCGTAACAAAGAGACTCCAGCATGACGTCAAGGATTGGTTTCTCTATGCGTGGCAGGTACTGCACAGCTGGTATGACTCATGGCTTTGTTTCTTTATCACTTTATTCTTGGTAAACATTTTCCTGCAGCAATGTATAAAATTTTTGGTTTTTGCCTAACTTCAACTTGTCACTTTGACTTTTTATTTTACCTGTTTTCTTTTTTGGAATGTACTGCAATAAAGTGCAACTCTTCAGCTTCAAAATAACACCACAACCAGCATCCTATCATACAATCACAAAGTGTACAGTATTTGCACCGACCGGTCAAAGAAAAAGATTGTCAAGCGAATACACAGCCGAGGCCAAAAGAAAATTATGCATCTCTTCGCTTTCACTTTACCACACAATAAAATGCAAAAATTACCATAATATATATATCATTGTAAAGGTAATTTATTGTAGTTTTCCATGGTTTAAACCAGATTTACATATATTTATTAATTTTTTTTTGCCAAATATTTTTCTATGGTAAGGTATAAAATTTTCAGTTTTCACCTAACTTCAGCTCGTCATTTTGGCATTTTATTTGCTTTTTTCTCCTTTCTTGAACATACTACGGTAAAATACAACTATTCAGCTTTAAAATGACACCAGAACCAACATTCGTTTTCATTTTCGTTTTTGAAGGCTCCAACATGCTTGCATGCGTCGGCCTTGGT